>JAPYZB010007625.1:4738-16635 GCA_030522745.1 Eupelmus kiefferi | reverse complement strand
ATTCATAGGAGGTTTCATTCCATAAAATAACCCAGCAAGCAAGACATTATCTTTTCTTAATCTAAATGGAAGCTCGTTAATAAGAAATAAAATTGGCGTGACACCTTTTTTAGACGACTTGAATAACTGAACTCCGTCAGTATTCATTTGGACAGTAAAGTCATTTTCTCCGATCGAATTTTTTTGAATTAAATCTTTATAAACATCACTGTTTATAACATCGCTTTCATCACATTGTTTGCGAAAATTATTGTAAAGTGATGATTGAACTATATCTATAAATTGCTCTTTCAAAGGCAAATAATAAAAAAAATGCCCTTGCTCTTTAAGTTTGGACTTATCAAACATATTCAAACAGTATTGACATTGAACTCTAGAATCATTTCCAAAATCTAAATTAGCCGGACATTTCGGACAGTAATAACACTCTACGCATTTAGGTTGTTTAAAAGTTTTTAAAAATCTGTATTTTGATTTGTATTCATCGTGTGGAAGGTGGCAATCAATTATGTGTAAGGTATTTTCTAAAGCTATAGAAGAGAAAGAATGTCTTAATGATAATGCGAGTACAAGTATTTCTCCTTCAGCTCTTGTAATATCGCAGCCTTCATAGAGTAAGCGACGATCCTAAAACAAATTAACTTATATTCATGTGTGATTCGGGAAGATAAATAAAATGGCTGATTTAATAAATTTATTTTTTTCAAATATATTTATAATCACGTGTATTATTGCTCAGGCTAATAATAACCGTTAAATAAATGATCTACCGATTTAGGCTTTAACCCTATTTGTCAGCTCATGAGGTTTATATCCACTTTTCAATTTAAAAAAAAATATTTATTACGCGTGTATTAAGGCACAGAACATTAAGAAGCGTTTGAAATATGTAACGTCAGGCTCGATGGTTGGCGAAACTCACACCTCGGTGGCGTGCAGGTCGCGCCCTGCAGACAGCGCACCCGACGGAGTGTGAGGGAAGCCACGAAGGATAGTCTGGATTGTGAAGTAAAGACACGTTTATTTAAATGCTAGGAACTGTGTTATACAGCATTTATTGAAATAAATCTTAGAGCTAGATGTACAATGTTTATTGGGCAGCGCCCTCTGTGGTGCTTAATCTGAAACAAGAGAAAATCACGAGATGGTCGATCAGACGCTAGACCGTTACAAAATAGAATTCGTCGAAGGGGGGAGGCAACCGGCCTTATGCAGAGGGAGTAGGAACAGCGATAATACACCCGCTACTCCTCTGCTAGAGGTGGACTCTCCCCTCGATAACAAGATGTAAGCTTTACGTTGAGGTTCTCAAGAGTGGGAGATCGAACAAACTCCGGTGTGACTCTAAAGACTCGCGAGTGTATGTAGAGTGTGTGTGTAAGATGGAAAGGGGGAAAAGGGAAGGCGTGTGTGTGTGTATACAGTTACAAAGTGTAATCGCGGTGGAGGTTGGATTAGCCTCCACTGAACGTGACGTGTCGAAATTAATTCGCGCCTATAGTGGCTTCAGCGGTCGCACCCGCCTAGCCGGTGGAGAAGCTGCTCGTACGTCTCCAACCGAGACAGTAACGAAAAACGAGCAAAATCTCAAATGTGCCTTGCTAGGCCCTGCTCTCTTAAGTACTGAACTGGTCTACTTCTACAGCGTGTTTGCCGCTCGCTTAGCGCGACGCGGCCTAGCCGTCGCTGTCCGGACTAACGTGTACGCGTGAAATGCGAACTTGTATCATATATATACTAGTGTATATGTATGTCACAAATACCATGTGGCAGCCCATAGGGTTAATACCTACCTTCAAGTATACTAAGAGAAATTAGGATATCAAAAAAGAGTATTTGAAATACTACTTAGAAAGTCTACAATTCAATAAAAAACTAGGTTATAGGAGATATAGTTATAAAACAAATGAGAATTTGTTTTTATCTTCATATGAATAACTAAATGTAAACCCAGAATATCGGAGTGATGTTGTTAAAAAGTATAAAAATAGTACATTACGTAACTAGTGCGGGGAGTAGGTGATTCCCGCACGGGTGTAGTTTGTCGCCCGAGCGAAGCGAGTTCTAAACCCATAAACCCTAAACCCATAAACCCTCAACCCATAAACCCTAAACCCATAACCCATAAACCCTAAAACCATAAAACCATGAACCCGAAACGCATCAACCCTAAACCCACAAACCCTTAACCCATAAACCCTGAAGGCATGAACCCCAAACCCTAAATCCATACACCCTAAATCCATAAACCCTAAACCCATAAACCCATAAACCTTAAACCCATAAACCCTAAACCCATAAACTCTAAACCCATAAACCCTAAACCCATAAACCATAAACCCTGAACCCATAAACCCTAAACCCATAAACCCTAAACCCATAAACCCTAAACCCATAACCCATAAACCCTAAACCCATAAACTCTAAACCCATAAACCCTAAACCCATAAACCCTAAAAGCATAAACGCTAGACCCATAAACCCTAAACCCAAAATTCGTAAGCTCTAAATTTTAAACCTATGACCTATTACCTTATAAATCCTTAATCAATAAACCCTAAACCCATAAACCCTAAATCTATAAACTCTAAACCCATAAACCCTAAACCCATAAACCCTCAATCCATAAACCCTAAACCCATAACCCATAAACCCTAAACCCAAATTTCGTAAACTCTAAATTTTAAACCCATGACCTATAACCTTATAAACCCTAAACCCATAAACCCTCAACCCATAAACCCTAAAGCCATGAACCCAAAACCCATAAACCCTCAACCCATAAACCCTAAACCCATAACCCATAAACCCTCAACCCATAAACCCTAAACCCATAACCCATAAACCCTAAACCCAAATTTCGTAAACTCTAAATTTTAGACCCATGACCTATAACCTTATAAATCCTTAATCCATGAATCGTAAACCTATAAACCCTAAACCCATAAACTCTAAACCTATAAACCTATAAACCCTTAACCCATAAACCCTGGACACATAAACCCTGAACCCATAAACCTTTAACGCATAAACCCTAAACCAAAAACCTTAAACCCATAAACCATAAACCCTGAACCCATAAACCCTGAATGCATAACCCATAAACCTTAAACCCATAAACCCTAAACCCATAAACCCCAAAACCTATAAATCCATAAACCCTAAACCCATTAACTCTAAATCCATGAACCCTAAACCCATAACCTTAAACCCATAAACCCTAAACCCATAAACCCCAAAACCTATAAATTCATAAACCCTAAACCCAAAAACCCATAAACTCTAAATCCATGAACCCTCAACCCATAAACCCTGAACCCATAAACTCTAAAACCATAAACCCTAAACCCCTAAGCCCCAAACGCATAAACCCCAAACCCTAAATCCATAAACCCTAAACCCATAAACCCTAAACCCATAAACCCTAAACCCATAAACCCTTAACCTATAAATCTCAAACGCATAAACCCTAAATCCATAAACCCATAAACTCCGGACCCATGAAACCTAAATCTATAACAATAACCCATGAAACCTAAGCCTATAACCCATGAAACCTAAACCTATAACCCATGAACCCTAAACCCATAAACCCTAAAGCCATGAACCCAAAACCCATAAACCCTAAATCCATAAACCCTAAATCCATAAACCAAAACTCCATAAACCCTAAACGCATCAACCCTAAACCCATAAACCCTTAACCCATAAAACCTAAACGCATAAACCCCAAACCCTAAATCTACAAACCCTAAATCGATAAAACCTAAACCCATAAACCCTAAACGCATAAACCCCAAACCCTAGACACCCAAAAACCTTAAACCCATAAACCATAAACCCTGAACCCATAAACCCTGAATGCATAACCCATAAACCTTAAACCCATAAACCCTAAACCCATAAACCCTAAACCCATAAATCCATAAACCCTAAACCCAAAAACCCTAAACCCATAAACTCTAAACCCATAAACCCGAAACCCCTAAACCCCAAACGCATAAACCCTCAAACCCTAAAGCCATAAACCCTAAACCCATAAACCGTAAACCCAAAAACCTTAAACCCATAAACCATAAACTCTGAACCCATAAACCCTAAACGTATAACCCATAAACCTTAACGCCACTTTCCGGGATTAAGGCCCTGTCACTCTAGGTGTGTCTACAATGAATCGTGGGCGCTACGCGCCGCAGAATTAAGCCCAATAACCCATCCCATCCATTATAAACACCATATGGGTGCCTGCGGCGCTTCCTTCTATATTTTAGCTAAAACAATGAAGTTCTAGACATGTTATTTTCTATTATTTTCCGTTGTGACAGTAGGCTTAATCCCAGAAACTTGTATTATATGTGATTTTTTTCTGGGACGCCCCAGAAACTAGCAGAAATCCCAGAAACTTGCATTGCGTCCTTGAAAACAGCCCGGAAACTAGCAATATATCTATTTATATGTGTGTAATGCCAGCTTCCGGGACTAAATCCTCGTTAACATCAGTGACGCAAGGCCGCATTAAGGCGGCATTAAGACACTAAACTATCCCTCTCGTTATTGACAGTATAATCTTGCCTGCGCCCTCTCGTTATTGACAGTATAATCTTGCCTGCGGCGCTTCCTTCTATATTGTAGCTAAAGAAATAAAGGCCTAGACACGAAGTTTTCTACTTGTTCCAAGTTGTGGACTCCGCATAATCAGCCCGGAAACTTGCATTACATATATAAGTTTTCCGGGACGTCCCGGAAAACAGCAAAAATCCCGGAACGTTGCATTGCATATATATTTGAGCCCGGAACATGGCATTGTAAATAGATATGTATGAATGTATATAAATTTTTTTTTAATTTATATATTTTTATATACAATAGATCTTTTTATGTTTTTTTTCTCAAGCGAAATTGTTTTGACCCAGCATTTCAAGATCCAAAAGTGGTTATTCGGTCGAAAATAGAATAAAATACTATATGCAATACGGGAAAAAGTAGATCTTTCCCTTGGGTGATTATACTGCCCTTTCAAGAATATTTTTCCCTCTGCAGATCATTACTGTAAACGCACCCTCGTGAAAAATAATCTTGTTCAAAATGGTCAAAAAATGCGTTAATCTGAAAGTCGATGTCGTAAAACTTAAGAACACATCGAAAAGTTAACGAATTGTCACTTTAATAAATAATAACAGACATTTGAAATTTGAATCTGGAGAAATCTGGAGTAAAATAATCTCAAAATGTCGTAGCACCTCTCATAAATAACGGCGAGCATTAAAGTAGTGGGGATAGAGCTGGGAGCTGCGTTTTCAAAAGCACGGCACAGAGCACAGCACACGGCGCATATGTGAACAGTCCCTTATGTGGCCGGTTCTTTACAGCCATTCCACATTATGCGCTTTGCGCTACGCCTCATGCGCTAAGCCCCTCTATACTTTTAGTCCAGCATGTTGATCGGTTGTTTAGAAACAATCTACGAATCAACGACTTTGCCTAAAAGTATTGAGGGGCTTAGCGCACGAGGCGTAGCTCAAAGCGCATGTGGAATGGCTGTTAGGGACTGTTCACATATGCTCCGTGCTCCGTACTCCGTGCTCGGTGCTCCGTGCTCCGTGCTCTGCGCCGTGCTTTTGAAAACGGAGAAGCTGGTCTATTGCTCTCGCCAGTCTATGATCATGATCGTATATTTTTGTTATTGTGAAACCATCTACATTTCTTATGGTTTATGATAAATCTTACGTTTTTATATTTTTCCTTTAATATTTTCAGAATAATAATAATACTTAAAGTTGTTTTATATACTTCTAGTAACTTGATCATTTTATTCTTTTTTACAATCGCATTCTGCATGTTAATCAAATATTGTTTTGTTGACAAATATAAAAACCTAAGATTTATCATAAACCATAAGAAATGTAGATGGTTTCACAATAACAAAATTATATGATCATGATCATAGACTGGCGAGAGCAATAGATCAGCTTCTCCGTTTTCAAAAGCACGGCGCAGAGCACGGAGCACGCAGCATATGTGAACAGTCCCTTACGCCCAAATCTGCGTAATCAAAACTTGAAACGCCGTGGAACGAGGATCGACCATAAACAATATGACGTAGAAATTGATAGTGAAAGGAGCTAGAAAGGGGGATCTGGAGAACGTCTAACATCAACATATCTCCGATATTTTTAACCAGATTCGATTGTATATTTGTATGTAAGCATAACATTGTATTGAATTTACAAAATTAATGTATAAAATGTAGATTAGCTCATATTTCGATTCAACCCTCTTTTATTAATTTGAATTAATACTTTATATTTACTTATTTTGAAATTCAATATAGGTTTGTAACATTGTAGGTTAGTAAAATTAGATTGTAATGGAAACAAGTTTATAGTAATTTAAAACTAATTAGTTTGTATTATAATAATTCAAAATCAGTCAACATAACAAAGGCAATTTTTATCACACTATAATTATTTGTATTTTATTGCGAAAATAGAGAATACTCCATTATAAATATATTTATTATCAACATTAAAATTGATAAAACATAAAAAAAGATTCACCACTCGATATTTCTAAACATTGTAATCAAAATTATAATTCTAATTAAATTAGAAATTTTTTGTTGAATTTTTTAGACGAAAGTAATGAAAATTTATTTTTTATGAGTTAAACTAAAAGTCATTTTCTTTTAAAATTAAATTAATTATGTATTAATTGGTTTTACATATACATTTTTAATAGCAATCATTTTATTTTATATTCATAATAGTTTCATATTAGTTTAATAATTTTTCTAAATATATTGATGTTAAAGATCAATATTTATATTTTGAATAAAATATCATAATGAAAAAAATGTACAGAAATTATAAATTTTATACAAGAACGATGATTTATGGAATATTTATTTTGAATAAAACATACTTTGCTTCGTCATTGAGGAAGTTTTGTCATATTATTTATACATTTTTTGTTACATTAAACTTGCATATTGTATAGGTAAATTAATTTACTTTATAAAAAATATGTATCTGTAAAACCATTTGAAAGAAGTCTTTGTAGCTTTGTTAATTAAGCATTGTATTTCAAACATATTTAAAACAATTTTTTTTTCATCTTGATAATAGGAAAAGCTTATTCAGCCTTTTACTAATAGAAGGTAAAAGGTAATAAACTATAGCCAATGACTTAACCATGTCAGTGCAATCTATGAAATTTGTTACAATTGTTTCAAAATATATGAATGTGATTGCTCAAATAATTGTATAAACTATTTTCTTTGGTCTATGCACAGACTTCCAAGAGTATTTAGTATTTTTTTAGTTATTTTTATTTTTATTTTTATTTTTTGTATTTTTATGAATCTTTCTTAATAATGAATATTGAATGTTTTAAATAATATACCATTAGATTGTTACATTATAATATTACTGAAATTACTTACTTCATTTTCTATATAATTTTGAATCATCAGCTCATCGTGCATAAAATTATCATATATATTTTCATTATCATTATCTGAACTGATAGATTCAGTATTTTCATTATAATCCTTATCATCAGTATTATCATCATCATCATTGCTATTATCAGGATTGCCATCATCATCATTATCGTCAGTTATGAAAGTTTCATTGTTCTCATTATTAATATTTACAAGTGGATCAGCGGCTGCATCAATCTGACTCTCGTTCTGACATTGTACCTATATTAAGATAAGTTAAAATTTTTCTTTTTATAATAAATAAAATATAAATAAATATATAATTTACGTCAAAAACATTTTCAGCTTCCTGTGGTATTTCGTGTAATGGTGTAGAATTTTTGCGAATCTGTAAAATAAAAATTTGAAATAAAAATGAAATTATCTATTTTATACTCATAAAAATTACCTCATCTGGTTTTATTCTAGATCTTCTCGTTGACTCTGGGAAGTCGTAATCTCCATGTAAATATTTTTTATAGGGTCCTCTTTTTCTTTTATTTGACATTTCAGAAAGTTAACCACAGTCTCTGTTTACAAGGTTAAAATGGAAAAACAATACTCATTTATTTTTACACATGTTTAGGTCCTTAGCATCTCAAAATGGTAGCAATTCAAGAAGTTAGCAGCAAGATATGTTTCAACTATCGACATAAGCTGTCAACCTCAAAAAAGATCTACCAAAATGGATAATACCCAATGTATTTTATTAAAATTTACAAATGATGGAGAAGTTACAACAGGATATATTGATTGGTTGACAAATAAAGACCAAAGGAATTTAGACAATATTATTTCTTCCCAAAAAGAAATCACTATTGAATGGCCTGACTGCGAGATAGTTTCTAGTGTAAAAAGAATGAGGAGAAATCTAGCCACGGCCACAGTTACAAAAAAAGCAGCAAGAATATTAGCTAGTGGAAGTATGTAATATTTATTATTTTATTTCTATGTTTATAGTTCGTATTTTATATTTTATATAATAAATATTACAGTAAAATCAATTATATAGTAAAAGTATAGTAATAAATAAATAAGTGTAAAGGTATGTAATTAGTAAAAATAATTCTACAAATAAGTGCAATAAATAAGTGCAATAAGTGTAATTATTGTGAAAATGGTTAGAGATTAATTATTAAGTGTGTTTATACTAATCAATGCGATAATGGATTGTAAGATATATATATATATATATATATTCATTTATTACTAGAACAAAGATGGCAATGCCAGTAAAATTTATAAAATATATTACAATTATTTAAAAATAAATGTATGTGTGCTTTAATAATTTAATTAGGTTAGATCTGGGAATCAATTAAATTAAATGAGCTTTTGCTTTATTTTGCTGACAAACATTCAAGAGTGTTTTTACCGTTCACATTTTACGATATACTCATAAGAATATACTATATGAGTTTATGTAGTGTTAAGGGCTTATCTAATTCAATTAATTCTAAGGGTTCATGTAATTAAATTATTCAAACACACACATATATTTAGTTTTTAATAGTTGTTATATTATATATTTTATAAAGTAAACTGACAGTATATTATCTATTTGCTGTATCTATGGATGCTCTTATCAGATAACTTGCCATGTATTTATATTTTCTAAGTTATGTTATAAATATATAGTTATAAATGAATAAGTACAATAAGTATGAGATTTTAAAAATATCTAGTGATGTAGAATTGAAATAAATAATAAATAAATTCATTTATATATAGAACATAGAGTTAGTAGTATCTATAAAAATTATAAAAAATATTTTGTGCATGTATTTTACTCACAACGTTCAAAAGTATTTTTTTGAGTATATCTTGAAATGTAAATAGTGAATATTTAAGACCTATACACCGTCTACATTTCAAGATATAATTAAAAAAACTAAGAATCTGTGCACAGTCTCAAGGGCTCATCTAATTCAATTAATCTTAGCAGCTTATCTAATTGAATTATTTAAACATATGTGTATTTAGTTTTTAATAGTTATTAAATATTTTATAAATAGGACTAACAGTTGGTTTTAGTTATTTACACTTTTATCCGATGACTTGATCTGTTTATATTTTATAATTTATGTTCTATAAATGTAAATAGATAAATGCAATAAGTGTAATTTAGAATAATAAAAGAAATTAAATGCAATAAATGAAATTAAAAAATAAATAAGTGAAACTATTGTGAAAATAGCTAGATTTAGTGTAAATAGGAAATAAATTCAAACATCATGCTTGCCAAAAGTCCAATTTTCCTCTCCCTCTCTACAGTGCCATAATGTACTATTTTTATGTACCTAGTTATGTATTCAGATTTAAAATTCAGGGCGGAAGCCACGCTGTTACCTGGGACTCTTTTTAATGTTTTATTACACCGTTTAGGAAGAAAGTTAAATGAAAAACACTATATTTTTAATATTTTCTTTTATTAACAAAATCAATAAACTCAAATACTTAAAAATATTAAAAAATACTTAAAAACTTAAAAATACATATAAATACAGAACTAAAGAGTCAAGTTTAAAATAATAAAATATATTAAGACTTTAAAATTTGTAGATTTTTAAAAATTAAAATATATAATGTTTTATTACAGTTCTACTAAAGCATTACAACAATTTTTGAAAATTTTATCAAAAAAACCAATAACATCACTTTTTTTTAGAAATTAATATTTTTTTAAATACACAAAATAAAAAATTATGTATGAGTTTATTAGATATTAAAGTTTAAAAAATAAATTTTGATGTATACATATTTTGTTTGTATGTATATTTTTATCGTATTGAAAATTTTTGAAGTAGTTTAGAAACTACGTTTGGTTAAAAAAAGGAGCTCAAACACGCACGCACGCACGCACACACGCACACACGCACACACGCACACACACACACACACACACACACACCGACCCAGCCACACAGCACCCATACAAAAATTAGAAATTTATAATTTATTAAAACAATGTATAAATATGGCTATAAATAATTATATATAATTATGGCTTTTCGGTCGGGTGTGGAATGAAATATATTTTCCGAGGGAAGATTTGAATCCAGAACCTTTTTCTCTCTGGGGTAACTGCAGCTATCATATGAGCTATTTTTTCTGATACTGACGTGATAAAAATTAAGTCAAAACATTTGTATTGCTAAATTATAACCTAATTACCATTACGTCAATGTAACAAAACAATAGTTCACACAATAACGAGTCAGCTAATTGAGCGACAGATTCTGGATTTCACTTTTGCCTCAAAAATATTTTTTTTTTTAATTTTATTTTTTGAATTATTTCTGTTTAAAATGTAATTAATAATACAGCTAACGAACCTATAGTATATGTTATAAATTAATTTATTCCACACTTGACTGAAAAGACCAACTTTTGCCTCTGAAATACGGGGCGAAAGTGGCATATTTTCCAGAAAATCAGTTAGCGGGGCAAAAGAAATTTTGCCTTTACCTTTTTTTACCTTACTCGTGGGAAAAATCTGTTACTTGCCCTTTGTTACATAATGTACTAAGTATTATGCAAGCTGCAGAATCACAAAAAACCTGCAAGGAACTTCATATACATTTCTGCAGACGATCTGTGTGCAGACTACTGGCCTACAGTTGATCTTCTAGCTTTTTGATTTACGTTGATCATGTGAGAAACATGTGTAATCTATGAGAAACCCTCAAGGTTCCCATTAGCCCAACTAGAGTCCCGCAGCAAAATCACACATGGATCCACATGTAGGTGCAACGTGGTTCCCATAAGGAACCACATAGACTATACATGTATTCTATATGAGTTCTGCATGTTTTCCAAATGAGTTCCTTGGGCTTTTTCAGTAGCAACACACCTCTTGTATTAATATTCACGCAGATAGACAAACAAATAAATACAAATAAAGACACACAAGGGCACTTACAAAAAAGCGGACATAGATATTAAGCCGCCTACAGCATATTCGGTCCGAGCAAGCGTCGGTCTATACGCGCTCTCTACTAAATGAACTAAAATTGGAAAATTTACATAAGGTCATATTGATACAGTGTAAAATGTGGTATGATATAAAATACAGTGTATAAATGGTTTAACGTTAAAACGAAAGCTTTTTTCACGTGTATTTTGATGTTACTTGACATATATATACTAGTGGGGCTCCGCCTCCAACTCGCTCCGTTCGTCAACCTCCCAATACACCGATCAATTTTTATATTTTCGTTTTGTACACTAAACTTATTTTTATTTATGTAAAACTTTTGAGAATTATTAAAAATTTTTTAAATAAATAAAATTTAAGGGGGAATATACCTATTATTACCTGAGAATAAAAAAAATGTTTTTTTATTAATATTTAAATTAAATTTGAAATATTTAAACTACTTTTTAAAAGTAGAAGTAAATACCTTTATTTTGAGCT
>JAPYZB010007621.1:0-13622 GCA_030522745.1 Eupelmus kiefferi | reverse complement strand
GTGAGAGCTGCGGTGGCTACTTGCCTCGTTTGTAACTTTTGCTTTGGTTAGTTTACTTATTTTGTTACATAAAATGTTTTTAATCCTAGTAAATGGATAAATATGTTTTCATGTAAATAATAATCTCAATTA
The DNA here is from genome assembly GCA_030522745.1 of Eupelmus kiefferi. NCBI lineage: Eukaryota > Metazoa > Arthropoda > Insecta > Hymenoptera > Eupelmidae > Eupelmus > Eupelmus kiefferi. The sequence continues at coordinate 13,490 of JAPYZB010007621.1, read as the reverse complement.
AGAATTGAAAATTATTTGAGACTGAATTGATGTCAATGACGTATAGTATAAAACTGAACTCATTTAATGTACTCACAATATATTATCTTACATGCAGATATTTTTCAATAATATTTTAAAACAGATTATATCAGTTAAATTAACAAAATAAAGTAATACGTTACTGTGACAAATTAAAGAAATAATATGGTTTTAAAGAAATAATATGGTTTTATGAAAAAGTATTCAATACTTGTTCAAAAATTATTGTATTTTTCCTTTTTAAAGAATTCTTTAAAATATTTCTATTATATGGATTTATAAGTTCAAACTGCTTTTTGAGTTTTTAAACATTCAAGTCGTTTAATTAAATAAGCAATTGAACGACTTTTTATCGATTGTTTGTAGGAGCCTTTTATTATAAAATCTGATTATAAAACATGAAAAATTTGGGAACTATTTTTGAAGCAGTTTAAATATACAGTTCCATTTGAAAATTAATGTATCACATATTCTTCACGGGAAAATTTGAATAAACAACTGTATTTACAATTCATATCAACAATAAACTAGTAATAGTAACTGAAAAACATCGAAAGAATTTAGATTGACTTTGAAAACAATCAAACATCAAGTCAAAAACTCTCAAACAGTCCAATAAACGAAATTCTTTTACACGCTCTTTGTCAGATCCGCCCGTCCGAACATAATATACAAGCGTAATTGGAAAAATCTCCGGAAAACACGTGAAAGCTTGACTTATACCCAGCCGATACCGAGAAAACCGTAGAATTAAGTACATTATATTACGACCCAAAAGCTCGGGCAATGCAAAAGTCATATTGCTCCTGCCGAAATAAGAGAGCAGCCCTTGGGGCCCACTTTCGCCTCTCTCTCTCCTTCTCTCTCTCACCTGCAGCTCCATCTACAGCAAGCTACTCTGCACCCCCCTCTGGAAGCCTCCGTATACACACCGTGTGTTCATACATCCTGCCAGTCTCGGCTGCTCCACCCAGCAAATCTAAAAGTCAGCGCTCGGCCCATTCGGGCCCCATTGCCTCCATCGTGGCGGCTAATAATAGCTTGATAGCCAGCAATAAAAACAGGGGGGGTTTCTCCTATGCTGCCAAGCCTAAGGACGCTACGGACCGATTGACTTTTAAATCGGATTACTGCTGAATTCCCCCCAAAACGTACACGTCCAAAGAGAGAGAGAGAGAGGGGAGCGAGTTTATATGCAAAGTGCGCGCGCTTTGGGCCATCAGGTCCCACTGTGGTAGGAGGAACGCGCGTGCGAGAGAGAAAGACGAAAGCTATTGAACTACCGCTCTCTCTCTGACCCCGGGCCCTTTCAGACTTAACAAGATAACTTACCACCCTAATGATCATTGCCCTAACCGACCGCCCCTTTCGGCCCGTGTGGCCTCTGGGGGCCTCGTGTATGAGTTTTCTTCTTCAATATGCATTCCACAGTGTCCTGTGACTTGGGATGTTTGCTGGAAGGGAGGAAGGACTGGGTGACTCGCTAGTTTTGTGTTTGTTTATTTATGCCGCGCTCGGACGCGCTGATGGAGATCTGGGATCTGTTGTTTTGACACCGGAGAAGATCTGTAAGGCTGGATGCTAGTTGGGAATCCTGGTCATTAGGCTGACGGGGTTGATTAACTTGGATTATACGCTGATGGTCTCAGAGCGTCGGTGGTGGGTGTTGTAAGCGGCTGAGCGGATAGTTTTGCAGGTTACGAGGTCGATTATTTGATTTTCAAGATATTTTTGAGGAAAGAGAATTAGCGAGATTCCTGTAAATTCTTTTACCTTTATCAAATATATAGTAAAAATTGAAAAAGAATTTGAAAAAGAAATCAAAAGTAAAATCAAAAGTTTTTAGTTAAATTTTTCAATGAAATTGAAATATAAGTTGCGTGAAACATCTTAATGTTGCAAGAGATTAAACATTAAAGCTAAATTTCGTCCATCAAAAATTAATATTTATTTTGGTAATAATTACTTTATATAAATAGAAACTAACTCTTTCTACTTTTCAATCCTTTTTCCAAAAATTCCCTAAGTACTACATTTCTTGATAAAATTATGAGAAATTAAAGGAAAACATGTTTTTAGGTCTGTTTTGTTTAAATGTGATATTAAGGAAAGAAAACAAAGTACTGTTACATATTTCTTAGAGGGACAAGATACTATTAGAGCTTATAAAACAAACTTTATTATCAAAATTTAACATAAATTAAAAAAATTGATAACGGAAGCACAGTTAATTAAAAGAACTTAAAGTAAATGTATGCCCATATGTATATACCATATGGTATTAATCGATAAATCTTCTAATCTATAATATACCAATCAGATTTGAACTGCCTCGATCGATGAAATTATTAATAAAAAATTAGAGTTTTATTTTCTACAAGTTTAATAATATTAGGAGTACTCTGAAGTATGCATTAAAGTCTGTGCCAAAACTTTTTACGAGCTCAACAACTTTAATGAGAAAATTCATATATATTTGCTTTTTCTATTTAAATAGATTAATGAATTTTCTACTAAAATTTGAATTTTAGAAAAAATTAAAAGTTTGATCAAAGAAAATTAATTTTCTAGGCATTTTAAATTTCAAACATCTTTCAACAAATTATAAGGATATCGGTCTGTCTTACTAGTAACACAATTTGATAATTAATCCCTATTTGATTAAAATTTTTCGATAATTCAAAATTTTCCTAAGCGTTTTCGCATAAAAGTTTTTCTACAGATTTTCAGTGCTTGTAATAATTGAGTATGCATATTTATATCCAATATCTTGTTAAGGTCAATATTAGAAACTTAAAAACCATTTATTAAATGTTTAAATTTTAAATAATTTTATTATAATTAAATGAATCCTTACATTCTATACCTAGAATTTTTAGAATTAAAACTTTTTCTATAGATTGATACAATCATGATTTATTATAGGATGAATAGTAAATAGAATAGGTATGTAGAATTTAGTAGAATTATTAACTTTAGGTTAATCATAAATCTATCATAATCTTATGAATTATTACCGTTTATACAGTATAACTTTCTGATTGTAAGAAAAGAGCTATTATGAGAATTCACTATTAAAGTTTATATATATTAAAGTATATTAAAGTATATCTAAGAATTCAATATTAAAGTATGAATTATACTTAACAATACAATACAAAAATAATATGAATGGTCACAAAATTAAAAGTTTGTATTTCAAAAACAAAAACATTTATTTTTATTATTTCGAAAACAAATTTAAGAAATTTAAATGAATAAACCATTTTAAAATTAGTTTTGTTATTAATGTTATAATGCGATGTACACTGATAGAAATGTTTTTATTTTTAACACATATTAATACACATTATCAAGTTAAATTTAAAATTTTGGAAAATGATTCAGATAATAATGGAAAATTATTAAATTTAGAGTTTTTTTCAATATGTAATTCCTCCATAAATAATTATATTTATATAGTATATTAATGTTAACAACTATTATTATTTGGTAGTCACACGATTCGGAAAAATTGTCACATGTACATTACGGTAAAATTGTAATTTGTAATGATTCTTGAAAATTTTACTCCTTATGTTGGGAACAGATTAATTATTTTTATAACCTTAGGTATATTACGCTAATAATTCTAGATGCTTTAAGCTCTTATATAAACATTTTAAAATTGAATCTAAAATTGTTTTCAGGATAATCTAAGACGGGTTTTACAACTAATGTGGCAAAAGTATTCTTCTTGCTATTAGAAGTAAAATCAATAAACTAAAGTAAATTACACCATGGATCACTTTCAAAGAAAGAAATTATTAACTTAAAACATTGCTTACTCATGATAATGTATATACCATATTCTGTCTTAAATTAGAAACACGTGTTCTAAAAGAGAAATATTGATTTTAATCGATAAGCCCATGATGAGTAGGATAAATCCAGCAAAGTTTATGGAGTACTGTTACAAATTTTGCTTTATATGGTTTATAATAATAATGATCTACATTGTTATTATTATACTATTTACATCACCGTATAATTTCAATGACCGTTACATAATTATGTGAATTCTAACGCTAAAACAAATTATTATTATTATTAAACACGTATAATTGCATCAATAATAATTTTTTTATAAGAAAAATAGTTTCTTTTAGAGGATTTGTATCCTACATTTGTACATTGCGCCTTACGTTGCACTCGCGCATCAACTTGGAGGTTTATTTTCTAGACTGAATTAATGATTCGTGCATTAAGTGAATATTAATAAATAATTCAAGAGTTGGGTGAACCCACATAAAACACTGACTTTCCAACTCTCAACAATCTAATACGTGAAAGTCGTATTTTGTGTGACCTTTCAGTTAAATTAATTTTAATACAAATGTACATATAATTTTCAATTTAGTAATAAATTTAACGTAAATTTAGGACAAATAAACCTAATTTAATAAATTAATCAATGTAAGAGACTAAAATGAGATGGGCACTACAATGATATTGTCGACTAAAGTCAGCTTTGATATAACATTATAGGTTATTCAAAGTAATAGGAATCATCTTTTCATACAATGAATAAACAGCCATCAACAAAACACGCCTTGAATTTTTAACAAATCAACATACTCATCACAAAATTGCCCCTCCAACAGAACCCATCAATCTCTCAAATTCGTCAAAAACATCCCTAAAAATCCCAGCGATAAATAACAAAGAAACTCAACGAGACATCCAAAACAAACCCAAAAAAAACCTCACCCATCCAAAAACAAAGCAGCATTTATTTTTCAAACTAGCCTCTCCCGCTTTGCATCCTCCTGCACACTGTCCGCGCGAAAATCAAGCTCGGCCCCTTCTCTCGCGTTTATGAAGATAAACGGGGGAGCCAGCTCACGTGAGTCGAGGGGAGAGGGCGGAACTGAGCCGCGCGCTCGAATCGGCGTCGGCCCCCAGCTCGCTGGCTGGGCGCGGATCGACGGGCTCGGAGGCACGAGCGGACAGGTGTATGGATTTCGCATAAAGTCGCTGCTAAATAAGCGCGCTTAATCAAGCGCGTTTAATCAGCGGCATCATCGCGACCGCATCTGCGCGCTGGGCCGCCAATTATCTGGCGCGGGTGAGGATGGGGGTAGAGAGGGGCGGGGGAGTGACGCTCTATTATTGCGACTTATGGCGCGTGGGAGTGAGGTTGTGTGTGTGAGTGGGTTTGGGAGGTTTGGAGGTGTTGGGCTGGGAGTTTTGGTAATGAACTGTGATTGAATTTGTAAAAAGCGAGGGGAGGGGTTGGATGGGTTGTTCGTGTTTGAGAATTATTATGCTGGGTTGAGGGAAAATATTGTTGAATTAAAAACGGTGTTTTATGTCTTTTTTTATTTTAAACATTTGTATGCTCAAGTCTAGAGTGATTGAAGCATTCGATAAAATTTAATGCGACTTGTCTACAATTATTTGAAATTTTTGATCTCGGATAATTTAAGAAAATTTATTGATCTTTTCAATAAAATAATTAAACAAAACGCGTTAAAATATCTATACTGTGTAGATATTCTTTAAAAAATGAATTTAATTTTAAAAATGACTATTATATTTTATTGAATTTAACAAGATTCAAAATAGTTTTTAAATTTTTAATAAATAGTTTTACACAGAAATTCATATACCACGCGCAGCAATAATTTTTGTCTTCCTTTTTTTCATTATCCGTGCAAATTATGTTTCGAAACATTAAGCCCCCCGTTTCTACTCCCAATAAACAGCCGCAAGAAACCACCTTTTTCTCACAATTCTATTATAGTCATCTAAGACCGAAAAAAACTACACGAGTAAAACCTCCAAGCTCATAACAACCCTTTTTCTAAGCACGCAAATAAAAGCACTAAGCTCTTACTCCCACGTTTACTTCACTTATAAACCCCCGGCGGCTCGCGCGGAAGGGTAATCGCACACTTTCCGCCGGATAAGCTTTACAATCTCTCCGCGGAAGCCCGCAAAAACTCCTTTTCCTCAGCCAAAGAAAAAACTGTAACTGTACTTTTATAGCTTAATCCAGGAGCGAGCTTTCGGCCGGCGTACGCTTTTTCGCTGCTTTACAATCGTCAAAGGGGTATAGCTAAGCCCGTGCGCCCGCGGCGAAAAACACGGAAATTATTAATCCTTTCTTGGGCTCCGCGAAAGGGTGGACAAAAGGAGCCCAGGAGTAATAAAAAAATAAAACGATCTGAAAGCAGCCCGACCGAAGATTAACCGCGCCGTCTTTTTTCCTCGGACACTGGCCCATCATTAAGGGGAAAATCCACGGCAATCGATATTTTTTTCGCAAATCCGCAGCGCCGTTAAACCCTTTCCACAACACGCGCCCAGGTAGGCTATAGACACGCGCGCACGAGCCATTTTTCCACTTCCCTCACTCCCCCCGCTCTCGTAAGCGGATTAAGCGCGCGGCTGACAAAAAAAAGGGAGAAAATAGCCACCCCCCCGCAAAGGGTTGAGGGTCGTTTTACAGCATCGGGCCGGGGTTATAAAGTTATAAGGAACGGACGCGAAATTAACTCAGTTCGAGAGCTGCAGGTCGGCTTATGTATACGACAGGTCTACCCTGCTTTGCTCGTCCCTTTTTAGCCTCGCCTCGGTGTTTAATAGTGCTAAGCGATTTTCTTTGTTTTAGCAGGGGGGCAAGGTGTGTTAGGGTGGTTTAAAAGAGGCCCCGTTGTTTGCAGATGCGTTTTTAATGGAGGGTGTGGGGATAATCGATGCGTGAGCTGGATTATATCGGGGTTGGTTTTACCTGCGAGAGGTGCGGACAAAAATGCGTGTATGGGTGGTTGTTTTTGGAAAAGGGTATATGGGTGGGCGCTATTGAGCCGGGGATTTGGCTGTGTCGGCATGTAGTAAAGTGTTTAATCATAAAGTTTTATGTGTGTTAATGCCTGTGGATTAGAGTGGTAGTTTGTTGAGGCCGAGAGTTTTTGGGAATAAGTTTGGAAATAAAAGGGAGAGATTAGTTTGATGCTTATTATATAGGCAAGTGCGAGAGATAATTCAAGGGTGGGTTATTAGTTTAATCAAAGTGAGTTGTTATTCATAGAGGATGACTAACGTTAGATGTTTACGAAGGTCAAGATTAAAACTTGTATAAAGAATATTCGTGATAGGTATTCGACGTATATCGGTATATATGAAAATCGAAGACTATAGTTAAAACTATAGTGTAAAGAATTGAAAGACAGTAATTCATCATAGTTCGCTAATTTTTATTAGAATAGAAAATGTAATTAGTACAGATTTTCAGCTTTCAAAATAATAATATATTATCATTAGATTTAATCATAGAAATTTTAAATGGCATCATAGTTTAAAATTTTAAGCTATACTTCCCAATCATATTATTTCCAAACTTATTAACAAGCCATCAAAACATCTCAACACGTCAAGGCCTTCTTTATAACCCAATCACACCCCCCCCCCCCCCCGCCCCCCCCCCCCCCCCCCCCCTGTCAACTCACCGAACAATACCAACAAACCACCCAATAAAAACCCACCGCAACTTACGATCGCAATTTTCTCCGCCCCGCTCCGAAAAAAAATACCATTCTTATTACCCAATAATGAATTTATAAGACTCTCCGCTCTAAAAAGTCTCGGCACCTTTTTACACTCGTCATTTGCTTTAGCGCGCGTGCCGCCGACGAATGAGCTGCCTCCGCAGTGCGGTGAGCCAGCACGCGCAAAAAAAAACAATAAAATAAAGCCGGAGCGTGGTAAAAAGTCCAATGTTTTTTTTTACGGCGTTACGTAAAGCACATAAAGAGGGCGGCAATCGAAAAAGATGCGCTGAGGCCCGACAAGCTAAGGAACCTAGAGCACAGGCCTAGGGCGTAATAAAAAAAAATTGCGCTAATTTGGGCGGGCGTGTATACAAGCTCTAAAAATGACTTTTGCAGTCGTATATATTTTTGTCCCCGCGCGCTCGCATAACGGATTCTGCTCCACTTTAAAACACGGCTGGCAGCCCCTCGTATATATTATGAAGCTGAATGAGCCGGAGAGGTCCCAGGTCCAAAGAAGCCGACATAAAAAAGCGCTCCAGTTTTAACTACGGGCTGTATTTCAATGGGCATCATTGCTCTGTTTTCGGCCCGGCTTTTTGTCCATTTCCAAGGGCGCGCGCAAAAAGTTGCGCGCCCGGCCTTAAAAATCCAGAGCGCTTTTCCGTAACGAACCGTAATAAAAAGACGCTCCGCGCGCTTATTGAGATAGATCAGTTTCCTTATGGCGAAATGTGCGAGAGGATGAATTATGGCGCCCCGGCCGCTGCGGGCTGGTGGTACCGTTGCTCCAGTTTTGGCTTTTCGCGCGCGCTGGGTGTATAGCTATATAGAGGAGAATTTACCGAAATGCGAGTAATTAGTCAGGTACGGGATTTTGACTTTTCTGCAGGGATAGTGGGGCCCGTTGTGCCCGTTGTCAGAGCGTTTGCAAATATTGCGATGGACAGTTTTGTGTATTTTTCGGGGGGATGAGCGATTGTTTTGCGTTTGGAAAGAGGGCACGTTTTTGAGGGGTGTAAAAAGTTGACGTAAATCATTGCGTGATTTTTGCGTGAGGGGATTGTTAGTTTTTTATGCGTTTATGGAGGAGTATTATTTTTTATGGATGATAACCGATGTTGGAAGTGTGTATTGAAGCTTGTAACGATAAGGATATTCTTATTTGTTTATGAAAATTAATTTTTATCATGCTTCTATTATTGATTTTCAAAGTATTAGAGTAGATTCGATTACAATATTAAGAACAAAATTTTATTGTTAGGCTTAAATGGATGAATAAAAATCTGATCAGTTCATATAAATTTAATTGATTCCAATAAACTTTTATTGCTTTACTTAAATCTCATAACTGAATGCTATATTCTATTCTTAAAAAAATTAATCCTATATTAGAATTTGGCATATGAAAATATAGTTATAGTTTTACCTTAATTTATATTACAAGAAACATTTACTGTATTTAAAAGAAATTTGATGAAATAAATGTCAAATTATTTTGGTTTGAAATTCGGCATATTGCTGTCCTTATTTATGGAACTGTGAAGTATATACTTGCATACATTATTATCTTAGTTTATTTATCACTTTAATAAAAAAAGTTTGAGATCATGTTTTATCTTTCAAACTTTCAAAATAAATGATGCTTAATTTAAAATATATAATCTAACGAATAATTATTTTTAAACTTTTCATCGATTGCCACATTATTTGAATAAAATTCCTATTCGTAAACCAGCAAACTAAGAAAACGCTACCAATTTTAAAGCAATTACAACACTCACTACAAACTCCATTACAAAACAAATTATACCCTCGCAATCTCCCAACAAAACCAAAACGCAACCCAGCAGCACCCCCGCAATTTTTAACAATCCCATCACCCACCTCCACCTTCCGCATCAGCCATCCACCTCACCTTAATCCCCAAATCCCGTATTCCCCAGATAAAAATTTCCACGCAGAGTTAATGCTCGCATTGTCCTCTTAAATAGAGCTCCGTAAACGGTACCTGCTGATCCTCGCTCATCGCCGAGCAAAATATCATTCATCCCTACGCGCGCATACACGCACGCACATGAACGCGCACACCACCACCTCCCCTTAAAGAGTCCCCCCATGGGCCTCTATATAGCGTTCCTTGAACGGCACACCGACTCAACGGCGGCGGCGGCGGCGGCAATCGGACAATTATGGCTTCCATGATGGCCGTATTAACTTATGCACTCTCGGCCATTAACTTTTACGACTCATCTCCCGGCCCCCGCCCCCGCGAATTTCGGGGAATCGCGCGCGCAAGCTCGGCCGACTTTTCCCCGTAGAATTCGCCGCCGGCTCTTTGATTTACGATTTGCGCTTGCACGCCGTGTGGCTCTGCCCCAGGCAGCACACAATATTAGAGCCATTGTCGATCTAATTTTCCGCATACCTGCGCGTATGAGTGGGTGGGTGTGTATGCGTATGTATGTACGGCGACGTGCTCGTTTTTGAGGAGAGAAAAAGCGGGCACCGTAAAAGATCGCGCGTGCGGTACTTGCTTTGTTATTGGAATGCATAAAACAAGGGCGCAGTTGACTTTAGGCCGGAGCGCGCGTGCGAAAATTCGAGCTCATATTTTAGCGCTCTCGTAAAAACGTTTAAAATGGAGCAAAAGTGGCCGCGGCCGAAAAGACGGCGCGGGTAATTTTTTCGTTGGGAATTTGAGAGCAATATGACTTTTTGCTGGGCTTTACGACGGCTTACGGTTTTGCCTTGCGTCACCAGGCCGCTAAAACGCAGCGGAGGCTCGTAAACGGCCGCCGACGGGACCGCTATATAGGGCGCTTTTAGGTTCTAGCTTTGAGGATTGCGCAAAATTTGCATTTGCAAGGGGGGTGGGGGTTGGTTTTGGAGGGTAGTAAAAAATTATGGTTCATTGGTTTGACGATAAGGTTTGGTGATTTAATTTTTTTATTGATTTTGAGTACTTTAACAGTATAACAGCTGGAGGCTCAGTTAATAAAATAATGCTGTGAATGATTAACACTTTAAAAATCAAAATAATATTTCAAAACGTATGACGAAAAAACAATTGTTCTTGAAATTAAGCAGTTTTGCATTTCCAGGTTTTCGTTATTCGTGTTATAATGAATTTACTAGATTTATTGACTTCTTACTAGTAATAGCTACAGAGCTTAGCTCATAAAATAATAGTATGCCGATTGTTTATAGAAAAATAGGTAAATTACAAAATGAATTAAAAAACTGAATAGTTTAGTTATTAATTGAAAATTTTTGTATGATTATAAGGTTGATTTTATATTCATATATTCAGGAACTAACACAAGATCACATGAGGAATGTATAATATAAATATACATGCTTTCTTATTTTATATATAGTCAAATTGTAAGTAATTAATTAATAAATCGCGCATTTATTTAGTATTTATTATAAATAATCATCGAAAAACGATCTACGTTAATTCCATAATGCGAAATGTTAAATAATATATATTAGTTCTTAAATTCACTTCCTGATTGTTACAACTTATGAATTAATTATTCTATTCGAGAGTACATTGATAGTTGATCATAAAGCCGGTGACTAAGAAGAATTATTTCCATCAGTATGCAGATTAAATTTCTAGGAAATATCTTAATATAATTTACACATAATTTGATACGTAACGAGCAACACTTATGTATACAATCATAACGGGATGTGAAAGGGTGGGGGTAGAAATCTGCACAGAATATTATACGGAAACCCGAAAATTAGGTTGTAAAACTTTGGTAGAAAAATTTTTTTAGAAACATTATATTTTTTACTAGAAACTGAAGTCTCCCGGTTTTCAGAAAATTTTCTTTAACCATGTTGAAAAATTATTCACTTTATAACGTCGGTAAGTTCGAATTTTGATATTGATATTTTTCTGACTATAACTTTTTCTTAATAAAATCAGTAGAACTTTTTTGAAAAACGGAAGGCTTCAGAGTATAACATATACTGTTTACAAAAAAATTTTTCTCAACTGGATTAATAAATGTTTACAACCTAATTTTTGGTTTCGTCGTATAATATTTTGTACAGATTTCTACCCCACCCTTTCACATTGTCTTAAGAAATGTTAAGTACATCTAAGGCAGCTTTGTTGTAATTAAGCTGGGTATTGAATTCAGGTAATGAATATCTCTGACTCATCCGTATAAAATATCGGCATAACAATTATGTCTACAAAGGATGAAAAAGCAATTCATTGTATAATTTTATAGTCTATATAAAATATAAATTGATATTTTCATAATATTTTCCGATTATATTTTGTAAAATAAATTCATTTTCATTAAATTTAATATAATTTCTTAAATGAATTTTCAACAAAATGTAACTGAATTTTCAATCATAACTACCAGGAAAAAATCTTGAAATTCAAATAGAAATTTTTGACATTATACATTCTTACTCTCTTGTACAAACCAGCATCAAAAATAAAATATATCTATCCCAAAAATGATTCATACAATTTCTCTTCAATAACTCGAAAATCCTTATTTCAATCCTCTCTCACACACAACTTAACCCTCCAATCATCCCGCAACAAAAAAAATCCACACCAAACCCAAAAAAAGCCACCTCTCCCAAACCATCTCCTGCCATCCCCGCACCAACCTATACCCACACTCTCCCCGAATCATAACGACGGCTTTATCCTCCGGAATTATGAAAGATAATTTCTCTCCTCGCTGAAAATCTCCAACAGCACACAAACCCGCGCGCGCCCACTCACACAGCCCCTCATCCGCACATCTTCACACAAACCATCTCTCGCCAGCGTCCCCGACACAGCCACAGTAAAAAGCCGTTCTCGACTCTGGGTGGGGGTACCGAAGCCAGTAGGCGTGGCCTTCGCCGCGATGCCCTGCTCCAATGAGCCGGCTGTCCGTCCCTCCGGCTGGCCCGCACCCCCCGTATAAATGCCGGCGGCCGGCCTTCCCCGGCTCAGTTCCACGAGAGCAGCCCTTCGACACGATCCTACCACAGAGACACAGCTGCAACACTGTGCGAGATCGACTTCTGATAGACTCTCTCAGTCTCTCTCTCGCTCGGAACTACAGATATACGTTTGAAGTACGGTGACCGTGCGCCTAGACAGTGCTTGTTCCTATGTTCGCTGGATAGAGGAAAGCGGCTAGTAGAGAGCCAGTGTTTTAAGTGCGCAAGGATATTTTCTTGTTTATTTTGTGTGAGAAAAAGAGGAGCAAAGATGCAGGGATTCCAGAGCAGCTTCGGTGAACACGTGTTCGCTAGGCAGATCAGCATGAGGGAGAAGGACAGACGCGACGAGGAGCCGCTGCTCCCTTACCAGGAGCCAAGTCCGCCACACAGTCCTGAGTCGACCAAGAAAAAGGATAGCGATATAGGTAATTGTCGAATTTTTTGCAGTGTTGGAGTTGAAGGAGTTTTAGTAGAGAGTCGAGGTTTGGTTTCGCGAGTTTGAATGAGCGTAAGCTCCGAGGTTTCGACGTAAATATTTGTTTGGAGTGTTGTAAGCGCGATTTAATAACATCGCGATTTGTTTATATAAAGTCACGCATGGCAGCTTTAATAATGGGGTTCGTGAATTTGATATTTGATTACACATATTTATCATCGGGGAAATTCCAAAAATATAAAACTACGCGGCGCGGTCCATACAGCCTCACAAACATTCCCGGAAAAATCATCCGTCGGCACGAGTTTATTGCGTTAACCACTTCGCGACTGTTCCAAGAAAACGTTCACTTCTTCAATCGCCTTAAAAATCATTAAACTATATCTTTTTTAAACTCACCGCAGCTCAAAACAAACGGGTTGAAAAGCACCTCACTCCCGCTCTCCCATTTTCCGTGAAAAGCCAAAATTTCCCGCTCCACTTAGTCACGCTCTCACGCGCGCTAAAATTCCCATGCCCCC
>JAPYZB010007617.1:0-22579 GCA_030522745.1 Eupelmus kiefferi | reverse complement strand
TGGCGCCGTAGGGGAATCGCGAAAAATGCTGTGGAATAAAAGGACAGCGGGTGCGACAGTTTCTTGCCAGTGCGTGTCGCGAATTATTTTTGCTGAAACGCTTTGATTTTCGGGAAAAGGGAGGCTTGATGATAAACGATAGCTTTTTTTTAATGAGATTTAACAAGTGGTAATGGGTTTTGTGGGTTTTCAATTATTTTCTTAATTTCAGTTTTTGTGACATTTAAATATTTAATTTTTATTTAACTTTTTATTCTATAAATGTATGTGGTTGAATGTACAATAATTAATTAATGAAAATTTAATTTTGTTTTTCTATTTATATTCTTTAATAGAATTCTTGTAAAACAAATCACAATTTTAATAATGATTTAAGTAATAACACAATACACTACGTAATAATACTCGAGATAAGAAAGCTAGTAATATTCTCTACTCCGATACGAGATAATTTTACAATATCGGTCTTTAGCCAAAGAAATAACTATTTTAAAAAAAAAAGTAGTATTTTCTCTTGATAATAATTTTACATAATACGGTAGCCACGTGTAACGAAAAAGAGGAAAATGTAAAACCATTAAATCTAAATATAATTTTACACGATTCAATGTTATTTATATCTTGGTACAGGGAAATAAGCTCGTATGCGTGTGAAAAAAAATTGATTTTTTAAAATTTGAAGTGCGATAGAACCAAGCCATCTCCTTGCAAAATTTTACTTTAAAAAAATTCAAGTGTGAGATCATAAACATTTGGTGTTTGTCAATTATCTGGCCAGTCAATTTTGTGAGCGATGTTTTGTGTGCTAAAGGTAAAGAAAAATCAAGCGGTTCGATAGTTGTTACAAGATCATTTTTCAAATTTTAATAAAAGGTATTAGCGATAGATCTTCTTCAATCATTTGATAAATGGACCATTCTGAAGAATTACACTAGTTTGAAATTCACTTTTGCAGATTTGTTTTTTGTCCTTTTTCAATATCTTTTACCCTTTATACATATTTTTGATTAATGACGAGATTGATGTCTTATGACTCTCAAAGATCAAAATAAATTTAAAAGTCAAGCTGCTGCTTTATTAAGTAATCGATTTTTAACTAGCTTATTTTGAGATTATCGGCTTTATTGAGACTTATCTTTTTGTATACTTAACTTTCAATAGAGAAAAATTCTAGAACTACTTTCAATATAATTTTCTACATTTTTAAGAAAATTTATGAAAAACGCGTGTAAGAAATACTGAATCTATTTTGTTATGCATAGGCGTATATTTAATTTATTTTCAGATAAGAAACTTAAATAATTCCATTTCCAAAAAATAGTCCTAGCTGAAAGTGAAGCATCACATATTTCAGAAATCTACTTTCAAGTTGGAAGTAACGCATAATGAAAATTCGTAGAAGTTTCTTTGGCACTTTGAATTTCTAAAATATGTTCCTTTGGAATACCATTTAAGAAAACGAAATTGTGACTTGGTTTAAAAGAGTAATAAAAGTCAAAAAAAGAGTAACACTAAGTAATGGCTTTTGTTCGCAATATTTTTTAGCTTCACTTCCAGTTATTGATTAAATTTATAAACTTATAAAATATGAAATACTTTGTAATTCTTGGAACTATATACTTATTTTTCCTTTATTTTATTAGTATTAAAAAATTTTAATTACAACAGAATGATAATTGATCATCTTTTAAAAATCATATTATTCAAATGCATAAACAATGAAGTTATATTTCATTTTCCTTATTGAAGTTTCAATTAATCACGCCGTATAATGAAATCTCTCGTCATTTTCAAATGAGGGGATAAATTTGAACTTTCACTCGACGTTTTAATGAAAACTGCTGATCCGGAAGCCAATCCACCATCATATTCCACCTTTCTTCCTCCCTATTTTACAAATTAAAAAACGAGCAAAGAAAAAGTCCACTAATCAACTTCCAATAATCCATCCCAACATCAAAAAACAAACCAATCCCAAAGTAACCTCTCCAACTCCTCAATCCCCGATCAAAACTCCACATCACCTTCTAAACCATCCCGCCGGCGGCCAATCGTCCTTTCAAACCGTATATACACACGTCTTAACGCTCCCCGGGCACATAACGCCGCACAAGTGCCTCGTGACACTAACCCTGTCATCCTCCAGCCGGTGCAAGCTCGCGATCGTTCCACTGGCTTTCGCCGCTCGAGACGTGGTATAACCAGCCCGTCGTACACGTATATTGATTCGAGCTGACGGCGAGTCGACGCTTATAGCCAGCTCACTTGAGGAGCTTCCTCTTCGCGCGCGAGTTATAAAGTAAGTCCAGACGATTTATAAGCTGTAGAGCGAAGAAAAGAGAGAGATGAGTTGTATGCCGATACGCTTTGTCTCTCTCTTTCTTCTGTAGACAGATCCAGGAGAGCACTGGGACGATTATCCGTCACAATTGATACTTATTGTTAAGGTACACTAATTGATTAAGATATATAGGTGAGTATGGCTCGCGGCAACAATAGATTAGCTATTCAATAAGATTCATTATTACGTAAATATTGCGAGCTCCTCTTATTCTGGAAGGAACAATGGATCGGGTATACATCTGGAAGTTTGAAAGAAAAAGCTTTTGTAGCTCGCTGGAGCTGCGGCGCCGCGGAAATTATATTTCTATGACGGCAACTACAATTCCAGCTTTGTATGACAGTTGTGTTACTTTAACAACGTATCTCTGGCTCGAGTAAGCCACGCCTTAGTTTTGCAGTTACGTAGATAGGAAAATTACGACTCCGACTACAACTAGATTCCGCGCGCTGGCTGGGAATCTCTCGGCTCACCGCTGGGACGATGTAAAAATAAGATCTCTGCTGCCGACTACTGCGAGCCCGTTTTGTTGATCGTAGCGATAAACGTGTGATTTTATTTTTAGAAAAGAAATTTTGCAGGATTTTTTTATCTGTTGTAAAGATGCTTGGGATAGCTTTGCTTGAATATGAATTTCAATGTTGCAAACACTAATTTAAAAGTTTTTTTAACGCTTTGATTCCTGAATAAATTTTATAAAATTTCAATTTTAGTTTTATTTTTATTATTATTTTTTGTTTTAAATTGAAAAAATAATTATTTAAAGTATGTTATCTTATTATATTTTATATGTATTTGAAAATACTGTAAGTAAATTTAAAAAATTTTTCCAATAAGGACATGAAAATATGAAAATAAAGCTTATGTAATAAAGAATATGAAAATAAAGTTGATATAACATCTCCATCCAAAATTTTCATGTTACCCATGTGTCACAGTGGGAATCAAAGGGTTAAGTAGCAATTTCATTCTCTGAATATTCATTCTTTCAACAATACCCAAATATTTTTCAAATTTACCAGAATCGAATCACATAACTTCGAAAAATAAAAACTAAATTGCAAAGCGCTTACACTCAACCCATAAAATGTCAAAATCGTTTTAAAATTCTCGAAACATTCCCACCGAGCGCACAAATCTGACATCTCCGTATCATCACAGCTTCCCCGAGAATACAGCCTCTATAAACGCGCGATTTTTCGCTATTCTCCAGCTATATCTCTCTCCCCGCGCCTCCTCCTCCCTTTCTCATCTCTCCGCATTCGCCACTTCTTCTCCTCTTGGAGTGGGACGATAAAACCTGCGGCGGCGGCTGTGGCGGCCTCGATTCCGCCTGACAAATCCAGAGTAACGTCCGATATGTGCCGAGATTCACGGCCGCGCAGTTACGCTGGGGGCCTTTTATTGACAGATTAAAAAGGGGGCGATGCCCCCCTTTTTTCGGCTCGAGGAGCCGTCCTAGCGCGCTTTTTGCGCTTTAAGGGCGCGCGAACGGTTGTTACGATGATGCAATTATTGCCGTAAGCTTTATTGATGCTGTTGATTTGGTGGCTGTTTTTTGCCTCGTTTTATTTGTAAACGTTTGCCGTTAGCGGATTTACGAGAGGTAATGGTTTATTATGTGGACTGGAGATCATATTCCCGATGAAAATTTTGTTGTGCGTTATTGGATGATAAAAGTAAGAGGGTATTTTTTTGCTTGATTGAGATCTTTGTTTTTTATGCTAAAATGAAACTCTGTATTTGATGCAGAAGTTATTAGCGATAAATGTATATTGATTTCAGAAAATATCTTTGTTATTTACTCATTTATTCATTAACAGAAATAATCGGCAATAATTTTAGGAAGATACTGAAAATGCTTTCATTAATAAAAGTAAATATGAAGATTGATAATGAAATTTGAAACGGCAATTATTTAAAGATTCAATATGAAATTGTAAATTATTCAAAAAAGACTTTTGTTATGAAATAAATTTTTATTGAAAAATTGAAAAATCAATTTTAGTCATTCGAAAATTTATATCAATCTTATATGTTCGCTATTATTATTATTGTATAACCATAAACATGCACGCATATATGTGCGCATGTATGTATGTAGTAGGAGAATAACAAAAAAAATTTTATTTTCAATAAGCCGTTTAACAATAAAATTCTTTATGCTGTACACGTACCTTTTTTATAAAATTTCTTTTTATAGATTTATAGATATAAAAAATATTTTTATGAGCAAAGAATCTGTACTAGTCACATTAATTTTATATTTATATTAAAAATATAAATAACATATTATTATTTCTTATTGCATAGATAAAATACAAACTCAAACTACGTAATAAATGAATCTTATATTTATAAATAATAACTCAACATTTTAATCTGTCTAAAACTGTAGTGCACAGTAAAAGAATTACAATATTTTTTCGATCTCTAAAGCTAATAAAAGTAAGCCATTCCTATTTCACATATTTTTGTTTGCTAAATATTATTACTCAAGGCATTTATTGCATTCAATTTCAATAATGTTTGTCGTCAAACAAAAAGCCTTCCACTCAACGGAAAACCGTAAAAAGTAAACACCGGACTTTCGCTTTTAGAGATGCCGGCGTGCTTCGTCGAGTAAGACACAAAACATTGAAAAATAAGTTTATTTATTTCAACTTTACAAATACTGCTTTATTTGCAGTAACGGCGTCGAAGCGGCGTATTAAAGAGCGGGAAATATTAGAACGCATATGAGCGACGTTCCATCAACAACTGCCAACTTAACTACGAAGAACCGCGCAGAAAAAACGGTTGTTTACTCGCGGTTGCTATAAAAACAAAAGAACAGCGCGATTATGCTAATCAATAAAATGAAAGTTCGAAGCATAATTTCGAACACATACAAAACCACCGATCTCAACTTTTGCAAACGCAATTCAAAAGCTCGCCCATTTTTCCCAACCATTAACCCACCTTATCTCAAGCACCTTTCTCGAAAATCCTCAGCCCATCCAAAAATCCAACCTCCCGAAAAACTAAAACCCTCCATCCCAGCGTCAAACTCAGAAGCCACTCGTGCCTGCCTAATGACCTTTCCGCTGCAGCCCAAGTCGCGCGACAAAATTAAGATCCCCGCTCCACTCCGCGCCCGAATCAGCCAGCGTATCAGCATTCACTGTGAGAATAATTAATCCCCTACACGCCTACCAACCCTCTACATACCCGTCCCTTGTAAAAGCCATCTTCCTGCTCGCGTCGCGCGTGAAATCGCGACTCCGCGCGCAAAGTGCATGCATTAATATCGCATTTCCCTGGCCTATAGATGCGGCCAGCATGCAGCGGCCGGGCACAAAATTCGACTTCGCCGCTCTGGCTCGCGGGGAAAACTAATGACGGCTCGATTCAAGCAGGACGACGTGAATGCGCGCTCTCGGGGCTACGCTTGCGGCCCATTGTCGGCTTCCTTTCTTCGCGACGCGCCGAGATTTATGGACCGGCGGACTCTTTTTGATTTTTATTTTGCCTTTTTGAGGTAGAGGGTGGAGGTGAAATGAGAGGAAACGCCGTGAAAAGGAGAGCTGGAGGAGTTGCAGAATGTTTAAATAGAAGAACTCTTGAAAGGAGCGGAGATGCGTCGAGAGGAGATTTTGTTTTTGTTTCGTTTTTGGGTTTATGCAGATATTAAGTTTTAGCGATAAGATTACTTAATTACGATGGTATTGAAGGTTATTTATTGTATGATAGGTGCAATCGGATACATTATCTTTAAATTATTTTTATAAAATTTGAAACTGACTTTTTGGACAGTTTGACAACTTCATTTACGTACTTTAGAGCATTTCAAGGTCAGGTTTTATTGAAAATTTATGTAAACGATGATAAATGTTTATGGAACATTTCTGGTATTTTAAAACACTGATTGAATACCTCTGCATATAAGGATCAATTAACTAATTTGAAGGGAAACACGTTTAACTTCAAAATAAATTAAAATAAATTGAACATTTTGTGGTACAAAGAATGGATTTCTAAAATGATTGTTTTATGTTCATTTATCGTTATAAAAGTCAAAATAAAGTATAACTTAATAAATAAAATAAAAAGGTTTATTTATATATGACTAACGATATATGAAAAGAATTTCTGTAAGTAAAAAAAAAATAAAAAATAAAATAAAATAATAAATAAAAATATTAGAACAATAAAAATAAGACAATATAAAAGATCTCAATTTGATATAACAATTTACAGCAGAAGAAGGCTTGAATTGAATGAGTCTGCAATATAAAATTAAAAAAGTAAACGAACAAAGGATGAACCAAATTTAAGAGAAAAGTCATTAAAGAAAGAATATAAAGGAGTACTACTTACCCGCAGGAAATGAAGAAGAAAGAACTTTTTCAAAATCTGGTATTAAAGCTCGCGGGGAAGAGTCTAACGATTACTTTTTCAGAATTTGAATCGCCCTCACGAGAGCCCCCTTTCCAAAGCGTTTCCGAACTTTACCTCTGATTATCGAATTCGAAACTTGAAATATAAATTTGACTCTCGCGCGGAATATCAAATTTACTCTCGTTCAATTTTACCAAAGCTCTTCTACATCTCGTATGGCATTGAAATTTGATCTCTTACCTTTTATTTGCAGATGTCAATCAGAGCGGATCGATCGACATCAACGATTTCGATATGGCCGTACAGGTAAATTGCCATATAAAGTTTAAGATCAGTTTATTAGGTGTACATGATAATATTGATTAATAATCAATAATCTCTTTTTGAAATTAGAAAATTTGCGAGGCAAGAGGATGGGGTGCGGGACACCCGAGATTCCAGCAGACGAAAGACACCCTGAACAAAGTCTGGGATGGCCTGCAAAAGCGCGCCGATGCTGATAATGACGGCCAGGTATATAAAACAGCTAATTATTAAAGCGTGGTGTATGTGAGATATAGAATTACTTTATTATGCCTTATAAAGTACAAGGATAAATGTTTGTATAATCGAGAAAGATTGGGAAGTAAGATTGCAGATTATTGCTTTTTCCGATGATTGGATTTGTTCGGAAGCGTTAAGAGATAAATTTTGACTAATAGTATTATTTTCGGAGTATTAATTTTATATCAGATAAACGTACTTTATTAATATTTTATAAATTTCATTCTTTAAATTTGCGTTTGATTTTTATTACTTTTTTAAAAAATACATTCAAAAATTGTTATTCCGAATAAACTTTCAATTTTAATATCTCACCCACAAATAACTCGCAATCTTTCTCGCCAATTCTGCACTCGAAATTATCAAGTCCAATACTCACACCGGCATAAACATTCGAAAACTCTCAAAAGCAGGCGCGCCAACCTGCCGGCAAGATTTACCGCCTCCCGAACTTAAATATTCCGAAAGCCGGCCCCATTTCTCCCTCGGAAAATATAGCCGAAAAAAGAAAAGCGCGCACACGTGCTCGGCGGCATCTTTATCTCAGCGCGAGCTTTCCTCTCTCAGCGCCCGAAAAAGCGCCGCATTTTCCCGGCCCCAGAAACAATTCAGCTCTCCACTTACGAGCGTAACCAGAGTGTCAAATAAATAACACTAGAGAAAAGCAGTTCAAGGGCCTCGAGCTCTCCGCAAGCTGCTAGTCGCGTCAAAACCGATTCGATAAACTCGGCGCTTATTTTCATTACTCATCGCGGCCTGAGTCAGCCGGCTAAGAGCGGGAATCTCGCGATATTTCCTCGAGTGGTTAAGTGGCTTAGATTGCCGGGGAGAGCGCTGAATGGATAATCCATTAGACAAATTGTCCGCAGCGTGCGCGCGGGCAAACACAAAAGTCGCTGCGAATGCAAATTGCAGGCCGGTGTGTGTGTATAGGTGTATGTGGAGCTTGGCTCTCTCGGAATGTTTTATTTGGCTGGCAAGCTGCGAGGAGGCTTGATTAATCGCTTCTATTGGGAGATGACTCTTTTCTCGTGGCTTGTTACAGATCAGCCGGGACGAATGGTACTCGATGTGGGACGAGTACGCCAAGGACCCGCAGAAGGCGCTCGAATGGCAGCAGACCTATATGAACTTGGTGTTCGACCTCGAGGACACTTCCGGTGAGTTCTTGGATTGATGCTTCATTTCTTGCTGGGAGTGGGAGCTTGGGTTATTGTTGGAGCTGGAGAGGCTTGAGGAAGCGCTGAGTGAATTGAAGACAGGTGTCGGTTGATTTAATCGCTTTTAGGGGTATTGCTGGAGGGTATGAGGGTATTATTGGCGTTTGGGGTTGGTTCTATGTATGACAAAGTAGTTGTATTATTACTATTGTTTCACGCTTATGAGTTAAATGACTGCAATAATTTTCATTTTTGTAATAACTTTTTTAATTAAGGTAGAATTACAGCTTATTTAGAATTTAATATACTTGTAAATATGTTTTATTCGATAAAGGGGCTAGTTAAAATTAAAAGTGCATATCAAATTCAATTTTAATAATCTGCCTTATAAAGTAGTGCTTTAAAAGTAGATTGTAGATTTATTTGAACATTTTAATAACCGATTGCATTTATTTTAAAACTGCTTTACGAAAAATATTGAAAAGCGGAAATAAAAAATAAAAAGGGTTTCAAGCATGCTTTTCGTCAAAATATAAAATAAAATTTAAATTATCTGTAGTATTTGTTTTGAAAATAATCTTTTTCAATATATCATCAATACCGAATATAAACGTTTGAATTATTTTTATTTTCCTTTTTGGCATGGATAAACGTTAAATTTAAAGGGTTTCGATTTACCTTCCGTTAAAATTTTCATCGAAATAATGCATATTACGCAGTACTAGCGCAAGGATTAATATCAATAAATAATTTGCTACAAAATATCTTTTACATTTATTCCTCAAATGATCATATGTTGATTTAATTCTGTCGAATAGAAATATATACAATAAAATGTGAATTTATAATATTACTTTAAAATCTAAAAATAACTCATTATAGTTAATAATTGATTTAATTTGTATTTTATTAAATTGCATACGTAGTTTACACAAGCCGTAATTTAATTTATCGAACTAAAGGACGTGGTACATTGGTTAATGATATAGATGCAA
This sequence comes from Eupelmus kiefferi, assembly GCA_030522745.1. NCBI lineage: Eukaryota > Metazoa > Arthropoda > Insecta > Hymenoptera > Eupelmidae > Eupelmus > Eupelmus kiefferi. The sequence goes on along the minus strand of JAPYZB010007617.1, from coordinate 13,160 downwards.
ATGCAAGACTTATTATACAATTTCGCTATTAACGAGAATATGAACATTGTAATTTATTGAAAAATCAATATTTGCTTATTTGCAGCATGAGCACTTTGAAATTCTATATGAATTTCCATATCCACCATATAAATATATTTAGAATTTAAGAAATATAATTCACTAAGAGTATACTTTTAAATCAAACAAATTATTTTTACTGAAAATAATAGTTTAAACATTTCATTAATAAACGACTTTTTAAAAGTCAAAATTCTAAAATAAAAACAAGTTTGATCTAATCATATCACAAAATTCTTCATATAAATAATAAAACCGTATCAAAATAATGCCCCACACATCCCAACCCCAACAAAATCAATCGAAACAAACACCGATCAACCACAACCTCCCCGAGCACCCAGCATCTTCCCGTCTCCCTCGTCAAATTTTCACAGCATAAATTTTCCAAGCCCGCACTCCATCGATCCGCAAGCTCAGCAGAAGCTCTCCACTCTCCATCCTCTCCTCTCCAACTTCAACAACATTCCAATATTTAATCAACAAACATGTATGCATTTTTGCGCCAACAGGCGACGGCTCGATCGATGAGACGGAGTTCGCCCCTCCTCCTTTTCGATTAACGCGCTTGCATCGCTGGCGCGTAGATTGAGCGATAGCCCGATTCAATGGGATCTCTCCAAGTTACGCGCTCGTCTACAATGACGGGAGGGGGGGGGGGATTTTACAATCGGTCAGGGTATACGTTGAGAGGGAGAAGTTTGTTGGATGGGAGTTTTCTTCGTGGATGGGGATTGATGAATCACGAGAAGGATATTTTAATTGAAAGGTATAAATGTATCGGGACCGAGATCTTTCAGGGGTGTAGAGGTGTATGGAGGGGGTCGTGTTTAGCGTGTTTTTTTATACTAATGGGACTTTTGTGAAAAGGAATAAATTTCTTTTAAAGCTGATTAATAAATTAAAAAAGGGTCATACTATTGTAAAAATTATTGAAATCTATTATAAATTAAAGTTTAAAAATGCATTAGTTAACGATTGTCCGTACTTATAATATTCACTAAAAACTGCTAGTTACAAAAGAAAGCATCGGTACATTAACTACAAAAAAAACTAAAGCTTTCTCTCTCAACAATTCTAAATTAAAACTGAAACTTCACCTCACTCTCCATCGCGCATCCTGCGACCTTAATTCGTCAGCTTAACAAAGTTCGCCGCCACCCCGCCGGCTAAATTAGCTTTCTTCTTACACGCGCCGCTAATGAGATCGGCCCATAGATAATTTTCGCCAGCTCGCGCAGCATCTTTCAGTCTTACTCTTTGAAAAATTCACGAGCCGCGATACGCGCCATATCTCCGCTACCCTTGCAAAATAAAAATTCCCTTTCCTTTGACCTTCACTAATTTTGACTCTTCGCTTAATTCCAGGGCGACGAGGTGACGCGCGACAAGTTCGAGAAGCTCTGGCAGCAGTTCTTCTCGTCGGACGAGCCGAGCACGCCCGGCAACTACATATTCGGCAAGACGTCCTACTAAGCGAGCCCGCCCCGGCAGCCAAGAGGTGAGAGAAGGAGAGAGTAAAAGCGATCGTCACATCATCATCAACAGCAGCAGCACAAAGAATAAAAAATAAAGGAAGAATCACCGCGAGGGACTAACCAGCACACACACAAAACGTTTAACGTCGTCCTCGGCGTTTCGGGGCCCGGGTTGATCGCCAGCATTTTCCAAAGCAGAACCGCGCAAGCAGACAGTCAAATTTCAACCGTAGAGGATTATAAATGAACGAAACACGATATAGAGTCAGGAGTCACGGCCGTCCGCGCCGAAAGCGCGGATCCGGCTACTGAGTTATTCGCCGTTTTCTCGATTATTGCCATGTGCCCAGCTAATCCGAGAGCTGCTACCTTTCGCTCCGCTTTAACTCTTTTGCGCGAAGATGATTAATTATTGCCCCCCCCTTAAAGCTCGTCGTTCGGATGATTTCAGGCTTCTTTGCGCTTACTTACTCGGCGAGTCGCGTTTTTTGGTTTGTTTTTCGTTTTTGGTTTCGCAGCTAGCGTCGTCTTGAGTGTTTGTCTCTCGGTTTTCGTTAGTCAACGGTTTTGTCGCAATCTGCGATCAATTAAGGAATGACGGAGGAGTTCGATCGACGTTCCTAGTTTACTATACTGTCACCAGCATTGTCAATGAAACAAAAAAATGAAGGATGTATTTGTCGCGTTGATTTGATGTTTCGATGTATATCTTTATTCCATTGCTGTAAAAAATAATGAATGCCTCGATTATTGTAAATGATTGTAACAAGCAGAGTCAAAGAGACTAAAAAAAATAAGAAGAGATGACGATTGTATATTCTTTTGTTTTTTAAAGGATGGCGAAAATAAAGTGAAAACGCATCTTATTGCATTCTAACATATCTTGGGGCGATCGGGACGAATATTCTCGAGGCGCCGCGCAGGTTGTATTTTGATCGACAAATATATGAAGAGGAAACAGAGTACATAACATATTTTAGTATTCGTAAAAGTAAAAAAGAGAATGGAAAATAAAGCTAACTTACACATAATCTTAAAGAAAAAGCTATATATATAAATATACATAGACGAGATATTTTTCGATTAATCGATCGAGGTGCGCGATAAAAGAATTGAGAAAAAAAAGAGGTGAAAGAATGCGAGAAATTGAGAACAGCTTATTATGAATCTAACGATGAGACGAGTGAGAGAAAAATAACCGAACGATCATTTGACACCACCGGGGAAGGACAAAAAAAAAGTATTGTGCTGACATGTACAATGTTGTTACGTCGAAATGTATGTTTTAACAAATATATAGAATATATATATATATTTCTCCGTTGAAAGAAAACAAAGTATATATATAATCATAATTGTCATTTAGAAGTTATCGTATAAAAGAAAATGTCATTAATTATTAAGTATATTTGAAGAAAAAAAAATGAAGAATCACGAAGAAATAACGTATAGGCAAGAGAAAGCGAAAGAATTTTCGAAATCCTGAGAAAGGTCGATGTATATCTCTGTTACGCATTAAGTCTGAGGTGAACAAACAAAAGAAGAGCAAACATTCCAGGTGAGATTTCGCAAGACAAACGTGCGCGCGCTCCTAACGCGCCTATAAAATACGAGCTGAGTCGGGTTTTGCCAGGTTTTCTCGCTGTTGGTTTTCCGAAACGTCGATCACTGCCCAGAAAACACGCGCTCGCGCGGAGAGACGTCGCCAAGTCGATATTCTCATCCATAAATCCACACGTAGTCGTATTATACAAAACAAAAAAATAAATAAATAAAAGAAGAAAAGGTATAAAAGTTTGCACGTTGGAGAACAAAGAGGGATTTGGAATCGTGCGGCGAGCGAGTGATTCGACGCGTAAAAGAAATGTCCAATTTTTTCCTATTCTAGTACACGGATCGAGACCTTGAACATCCGCTTTTTAGTCGTAAGATAAATTGATCTCTTAACACTTGAAAAAGTTTGCTGGAAAATGGAATCAATGCATATTTGTAATTATTGTTGTGATTAAGGGAATTGTGGATCAGTTGAATGGACATTTTATGTACAGAGAATAAAAGGGTAAGGCGGTATTAAGGGATCAAAATACATGAAACTATGAGATTCTTGAAATTCTTTACGATTACGCTTGAAAATGTAGTTTTATGATACGAAGCAGGACTCGTTAATTTTTTTCGATTACAAACTTCAAATTTTATTTAGTTGACAGAATTTAGTTAATTAATGTAAAAAAAATGCTTATGAAAGATTTAACAGATGCTTCCTTACGATTTTCCGGCTCGATGGTAAATGTTTATGTCATTGCTGTTCACAATTTCTGATTGTAAACGTAAACGTACATAAATTTATGACGAAAGCCTGTCGAAATCATCGACTATGTTACATAATGATAATCATTCTAAGCGAATATTAATATTATAGTGTATCGTTTGACATGTGAAATAATTTATCAGAGTAAATAAAAGATCGATATTTGTCTTGAGTTGCTTAAATGAATATTTCTTTTTCCTCGACATCCTGCTTTTTAAACAAACTAATTTTTTTATTTAAGTGATTTTAAGATAAGCACATAATAATGTGTCAAAGAAAACTTGTAACTCTAATACTTTAAAACGGACAAATTCACTAAAAAAGAAATTAGTATTTAATTTATTTTATTGCCTGTTGACAACCCATTGAGTCTTTGAATTTTTTAATTTGTGATTTCATAATTATTTAACCAAACTCCAAATTCTGAATACATTTAAAACAATTTATATTTATAAAATTTTGCTATTTTTTATAATGACATTCTGTATTTTCTCTCCTGGGTGCGCAATATACTATTAAAGGGTCTACTATTATGTGAATAGTATTATTTATTATGTTTTAAAGTAGAATAAGAGAAACAAAAGAAAATAGGTTATTGGAAATTTAAAAATAACTTAGATGGAATCAAAAAAATATTATTTTATGTCAAGAATATAGTTATCATAGTAGCTGTACTCGTATTTATCATGTATTGATCAAGGTTACCATGTGATGATGCTTTTGCTGCTACATTTCAATAAGTAGATAAGGTACCGTGTCGGTAAGACAGTAAACTTTTGATATACTTAAGTAGTAACAGACAAAATTTTATACAACGGTTGATCTATAGATTATTAAGATTTATAAAAACATACGTATATGCATAAAAAAATAGCATGAATAAAAAATTATTATGATTTAAATTTATTAAAATATGAAATAACCAATAAAGTATAGAATAATTCGGAGATATCTACCATTTACCATTTTCAATGTAAATTACAATGTTTTTATAATAATAAAAAATAGTATTATTTCGTTTAATTGTTAATATGTATAACATTCTTAAAAATATAAACTAATCAAATTATATTATAAAAAAAAACTAAATTTGCATTTTGAAAAAACATTTAATATTTTTAATAATATTTATATCGATCATAGTATTTTTTAGCCTTTTTATATTTGGATGATGAAATGAAAATATGTACATGTATATCTACATATACACATATATAAACACATATACATACGTAAATTCATCTATATGAATATTATTAATTAATTTACTACAACTATTTGGCGAAACAAAAAATTAAATTAGAGAACCGAGTTTCTTGAATAATACACGAAAGATATTCAACTCTTACATCGATGTTCTGTGCATATTTAATAAATCGTTAATTCTTGCATAAGATTACGTTGAAAAGGCAATATGAGGTGACGAAATTGCTACGGGGGCGAAGTAACTTAATAAGACAATAAATAACGAAAATCCGCGAAGACAATGTGCTGTATGTGAGAGAGAGAGATAGGGAGATAGAGAGAGAAATAGAGAAATAGTGTGGGAGAGAGAGAGAGAGAGAGAGAGAGAGAGAAATAGTGAGAGAGAAAGAGAGAGAGAGAGAAAGGTAGCAAGAGCGAGAGATTGTGAGGGAGAGAGAGAGAGAGAGAGAGAGAGAGAGAGAGAGAGAGAGAGAGAGAGAGAGAGAGAGAGAGAGGGGGGGGGGGAGAGAGAGGGGGGGAGAGAGAGACAGGCTGGTGCCTCGAAGATCCAGACGTGATGTGCGCTTTGTTCCACTTTATTAGCGGTATATTGTTACACCACAATACCGAAGAGCTACGTAAACGAGGTATACCTCCAAAGATACTCGTTTTTCTGCGAATCTAATGCCCTTGCGCTGTCAGTCAATCAACAGCTTTGTTAATAGGCTTGGATAAATCATAATGCATTCTAATTGATTGATTAATTTATACAATCCACTCAACAATTGTTATTAAATTATATAATGACGAGTAAATTTAATTAAAAGCTTACTTTTATTAATTCTAAGAGAAGCTTCTTCAATGCTACGTTCAATATTAATTTGTTGCCTTACAGTCGGCGCGAAAATCTGTTTAAGAAGTGGTAAGACTCCTACGCAGCTTTTAGCTTACCGAGGTGAGAAAGTAATGCCGAATGACAGTGCTGTCCAGAAGTAAAAAGTTTTTCGATAGGTTTAAAGGACATTTTCGCAATTTCGTTAAACTTATAAAGGAAAGCTCATTTCTCACATCTTATTCTCAAAGCTGCCTAGTAAAATACAGTGTAAATTGAAAAATCAAATTTTCGCTTAATTAACCTTACTATGCACCCAGCTTTCAGAAAGCACCACTATATTTTTTTAATTATTATCAAGGGTCACTTTAGTTTCTCCCCACCGCCAAAAAAAAAATAGTCATGCGTGCGAACGTGCGAAAAAAGTTTGGCGGTCAGCCCACTCGTCCTCTTTTATTTCACGACCAACTCAAGTGATTCATTCACATTTGCCTTGCGTCTGTGTGTACGCAGCCGCGCGATGCGCTTTGCATTTTTCGTGCATGGGCATGCGGAGAGGGACACTTCATTTTCCGCGCTGTAATTGAAATTCACTGCGCGCATCCCCGGGAGCGCCACCAGGAGCTGAACAATGAAGCCAACGACACGACACCGCTCTTCGCTGCTTTTGCCAGGCTGAATCTGATTTTCAGTGGCTGAGGACGGAGAGGTGAAAGATGAAGAAACGCGTAAGACGGTGGTGTGTTTATGTTTTAAAGATAGTGGTTTGATGAGTAAAAATAGATGTGCGTTTGAATTGTCGATGACGAATTGAATTTAATTACTGGTTTTGAATGTTTAGCCTGCAAATTTTTGACCAACGCTGTGATTTTTCGATGTAACAGTATATCGAACATTTACTTAAATATTTTTTAATTTTGCTAAATAATCACGAAAAGAATTTAAAAAAGAATATTAAATATGAGTAATTTGTTAATTATTCGATTCACTTGTACAGAATTTATTCGGCACTATTACCGACAGAATTTTTAAATACAAATATCACATTATTTTCAATTAAAGAGGGGTAGTAAAATATCAATAAAAAGTATCACCAATGTTTTACAGCTCTATACCTATAATCAACAAATATTTTTAACAAAAATGTTCATGTGGGGTTTGATTTATGTTTTTTACCGAAAGGTAACAGCAGTATGCAAAAAGTTATAGTACCGTAACTTTAAAATTTATCCATATTATAAATAGAAGGTCATTTTTTGAAAAAATAGAACAAAATATCTCAATTTGCCATGACAAAAAGTGCCCACACTCAAATTTACTCACGCATTGAAAAAGATTAGAAAAACTAATCCAATAATCTCACAACCACACCAACTCTAAAAAAAGACAGCGCAATCGCCGGGAAAATAAACGAAAAAACACCTCGCGTAGGTCAAAATTTACGACCCCCAGCGCCGAAAACTCAAGGGAATATGACGCAGCCCAAAGAGCTGCAGACTCCCGGACCCTCCCGCGTTTTATTGCGGAATAAGTGCGCTTAGCTTGTATATATATGAGTTTCGCTATTCGGCCGAGATAATTTGCTTAGGCGCGCCGGAGAACCCTCATCACGAAACCGAGCCCTACGTTTTGTTTCCGCCCAGGTGTGTATATACATGCTCACCTTTATTAACGAGGGCTCGCGAAAATTTTCGACTTTGACCCGTGCGTCTGACTGGCTAGGAGAGCGCGTAGGTGAATTCTTTAAAAATAGGGAGTTGCTATATTTGTAGTTTCTTTTTTTTTAATGTTGTTCTTCTTAGTTTAGAGCTCTTGGCGTAATTAGAGGCTAGCTTTTTATGATAGTCGTTTTCAGGATTCTACGTGTGTTTTGTGCTTGTATAGAATGAATGAAACTGCTACATAGTTTCAAGTGGATTGCGTAATGTAAATGAGCTACGTAAGAATAAACTATAAATGTATTGTTAGTCGAGCATGAAAATTTCATTTTTTTGCAATTAGAGTCGAGCATGAAAATTTCATTTTTTTGCAATTAGTGAAATCAGAACAAATGTAAATTTTATAAATCTGTAATAAAGCTGCTTTATTCCATACCCATTATACAGGATTATTCAGCTGAAATCAATTGATATACCTCTCGTTACTGAAATCGCAGTTTGATATTTTCCAAGAAAATATATATTCCATCCAAATAATCCAGGTAATCCTTCATTTTCATCAATGATCGGCCAAATAACACTGTCGCGATAAATAACAAAACAGTGCAAAAAATTCAACTTCCAAAAAGTCTAATCGAATCTTTCAATGATTAATTGCGTCTATATTTACCATTACAACAATTTCATACTTTCCTAAGAACTATATTAGCACGCCCACGTTAAAGCGCGTTCGATCATCTTTTTCTCAGCCTCCGAAGGAATATGATAGAACGAAACAGGCGCACGAACCTGCATTTACCGGGAATGCGATTGCTCGTCATGACGGAAATCAAAGATTTTTAGATCGCGTGTGAAATAGCTTTCTTCGTGCTTATTTAAGAAACGCACGTATGCAGGTGTACGTACATCAACGGAATTAGAGTAGCGAGTGATTTTAGCAGGTAAAGTGGCTGTGAACTCGAAAGTAGAAACGATTTCCTGATTGCAAATAATCGAATACTTTGGCTGATGAAAAGTGTTCGCTCAACCGACTTATGTTTTTGCGTTGAATACTTTTGCAATTTGTAAGAGTTTAAAAGAGTTTGCAATCTGGCAGAATTAATAACAGGTGCACGATGCACCAATTGAGTTACATTGCGGTTACCATGTATATTATCGGTATATCGGTTGCAGGATTAGGGTTACATTCTGAGAACTAAGATTGGCCTAGTTTAACACGATTTCGTTGTTGCATCCAATCTATAGTGGCAGAGAAGGCTACTATATAGTAGCTACTACATCAGTTTTAGATCCATGCGAAGAGAGTATATGTGTTATTACGAGAATATAAACGAGAAAAATAAAAGTTGTCTATATTAGATTTAAAATATTTTCTTTATTCATGTGTAAATAAAATGAATAGGGCTAGCATGATCTCATTTTCTTTCTTAATTTCTTGAGTCTTTTACCAAAACTAAATTACATCATTATCTAAATCCTGTAAAAAATTACAAGATTACTATTTTTAAAACAACGATTCTGAATAATTTTGACTATTTTTTGTTATTATAGGTACAGTAAAAAAATTTTCAAATTTTGTTACAGCTGTTTTTAGAATAATTATAAAATTATTAAAAATTGCAAAAGTCTTATTAAGCTATACATAAATTTTTTTAAGCCTCAATTATATTCATGTTATATGATTTTTCGATATTTTTGGATCTGTAGAATATGGGTTCTGATAGTCGCTGATGAAATCTATACATCTATACATCACTAATTAACTAATATACATTCTGTACACATATTATTATATTTTTCTTTATATAAGTAGTCTATCCATTCCTTAAATAATGTATGCCTATAAATTTATTTTTTAGAATCGTATTAGGATTGTTTTGAAAATATGTATCACCCATTTTGTATACAATTTTTATACAAATTATATACAATGTAAAATTTGTGAAAGTATCAAATCGACCATCTTATGATGTTATTGTAATAAGAGTAAAAAACGTCATTCGACTTGAAGCTAGTTTAACTTAGTTGTTCATTTCTAAAGAACAGAAATTTTTATTTTTCCTAAAAATTAATAATCATTTTATTATAAAATAACTGTGCAGCTTATACAACTTAAAAAAAAACGGTTTCGAATTTGATCACTACGCATTAAATTCTCTGCTAATCTCGTCGATTAGTGTATGGGTAGTAGTCGTCTATGCGATCAACACGAAAAACCCTCGAGGCATTCAACGAACTGCGAGCATATAATTCTTTATAATAATTATAAAAAAAAAGATATCGTTTTTGTATCACAAAACAATGATTCTAATTTCACTCTGTCAGAATTGTTGAAATTGTAACCTCGGGAGAGGAGGCCTTCTTATCCTAATACACACTCCATAACAAAAATTAGTTATTTAACTATAATATATTTTTCCTATCGAACTAACAATAAATATGTAAACTAGGTCAATTTAATGCGAGTGAAATTGAAATTTCCATAAACAATGGACGGTACGTTGTTGAAGTCATATTTGCATTCATGAAGTCAAAGATCATAATTATGATGGTTAAAGAAGTATGAAATTATAGAAGTACAACGAACGTATAAGTAGTCCGAGTAATCGTCTTGAAAATCAGTAAGCACAAAATCTTTCTTCCAGTTTACTGGATATTGTCTAATGTAGTGCGACTTGAGCGATGAATACGACTCTTTCTAAAATGAAAGTTCAATTATTTAAAAAGACGTTAATAATGAATTTTTAAATTAAAGATAAAAGAAAATGAATATTCTAAAGAATTTCTAAAAGTATTTTAACTAATTTAGTTATATCTGTCCAAAAAATACAATACGAACAATAAAGGAGCAAAATACAGTATGTACTAAGATTGTTCTAGTGTGATAGATAGCACTTTAAAGTCTTCAAATATGAAACTTCTAGCATTTTACTGGGAGAATATCATATTATATCATAAAATAAATATATCATAGTCAGTCAATAATTAAAAAACAACATTTTATTTTTCTTTTTCACATAACATAACATTTTGCAACATTATAAATATATATATAAAAAAAAAGAAATGTTGACGGTTATTTGATTTATGTTTTCATATTGTAATATAACAACATATATTTCATATTATACTGTACAATAAAACGATTTTTATACACCAATATTTCAGCAAGGTGCCAAAAGAAAGTACCAGCTTCCTATGTCATACAAAAGTCACCTTAAGATCCTACTTACAAAATATTAAATAAAAAGCAAATTAATGCATTATAAGAACAAACGAAAAAAGAGTGATAAAAATCGTAAGGGCCAGAAGGACAGCAAAAGAATACCGAAAATAAAACTCGCTCGATTAAAACTGTAAGCGCGGAACAACACACCCACGGTCTGTTTGCTCGATGAGCTCCTCTTTTATCGGGCGCGAGTAATGCGTATTATCCGCCTTTTTATATATAGTTAACTACTATGAAGCTGCGAACGACTGCAGCGGATACGACGGGACGCGAATGTGCGTTTACGTACATTCGCGTTGTCTGCGTCATGCTTTAAATCTACGAAGAGAGCGACGAATATCGCGCGAAATCGGGTTTAATTAGCCTGAAAGTCCGCTGGCCCTATCCGTCAATTACTGAACTTGGTTTTTGTTGGCTGATGCTTTTATGGTTTTTGTTTATTGATTTTATTGGCATTGGGTTCTTGAGCTTGGAATTATAACTGTGTTTCAAGATCGCACTGCGACATTGAATTTTTAGATCCAATAACAGAAAATTTACAAATTTGAATATATATTTTTTTAAAAAGTGACGCGTATATGAAAAGTCCTTGGAAAAAATGAATTTTTACGCGCAGAAAAAAATGCAATAACGCAATAGCTAAAATAGACCGGATAGCCATTGAACAAAGGACAGAAAAGACAGCCTTACAGAAAAATATGAGGACATTCCTTCTTTTACATAATGTATTTACGAGTTTCAAAAACACGTTTGATATACACCTAATCAAAAAACTTCCTAACTTTATGCGAATAAATTCCACTCGATTTTTCCCGGCAAGGACAATATCAACGCACTGCGTAATAATACCAGGCAAGAAAAGTGAAAAAAAAAAAAAATACGCAAACAACTTTTGCGCCATGCATACGAAAACACCGAAAATTCGTTAATATAGATTGAAAGACCGTTCGCGCATGCATATTAATTGATAACGACAGCCGGCGCTCTCTCTCATTTTCCAGCGCGAAGTCGATTATCGAAACGATTTTCATTGTGCGCCTGCGCGCGCGTCAAAGAGTCCGGAATAAAAATTTCCCACCCCCGTCGGCGGAGTAAACGGCGCGGCGTTATTATTATTGCGACTCTCGGGCGTGAGCGTTACGCGAATGAATGCTCCCGCTGAAATATCAAATCTCTTTCCGGCTGGCTGATGACAATTTTCTTCCGAGTCTTCGGTTGAGACTTCTGGGGATTTAAGATTTTTGTTCATTGGTTTATTGTGACGGGGTTTCTTGAATGGATCTATTTTCATTGAGTGTTTGGGTCTCGGTGACGCTGGAGAATGGTTTTAGTAAGCAAATTTAAAAATGTCAGTTTTGATTATTGATGTACTTAGAGAAACTATGATAAAGGCGGGTTGTTATGAGCCACTCTATTATGCGAGTATGCATGATTGATATTAAAAAATACACCTGGCAGAAAGAAGTTCCCGGAAAATACAGTATTGTGAACCTCTAAATATAATATTTTCATTTCGATCTACAATTCTAAAATTCTATTTTTAGGCTAATAGTATTATCGTACCAGCTCATTCATGGGAAGTGTATTAGTATTTACATTCATGTATATATGTACAATAGAATATTCTTCCTCAAGACCCTAAATCGATTAAAGCTCTCGACATTAGTTGTCTTTATTAATACCATTCGTTATTTTCCTGGTTTCCTGCATTGCTTTGTTTTACGAGGGATAATCTCTCGGTGTCGGTGCTAGATTTTGATTAACTATACTAAATATAAAACTATGAAGTTTATGCAGGTGGAGAAATAAATTGCCACAAGTTAGTATTTATTACAATTAAATAACGTTTTTTAAATATATTAATTTTAATTTGTGTTAATAAAAAATACAACGACCTATTTACTGTTGATAAAATAATGAAATTAAAAAAAATTACTCGAAGAATCCTTTACTGTTATTTATATTTTTTTAATTACACTCACATACATTAGTATGTAGCTGTTATATTATCTACTAATTCGAGATACTATGTTGATTTACCATTCAATGCTGTATTACAAAGGTTTACCTTGATTACTGAATAAGTAACTACGAATCCAAATTTGTAATTTACTTGTGTATAAATATATATAACTTTATACAGATTTTCTCAAAACTCATTGCTTTAGGATATTGATTTATGAGAAATATCATTATAAAACTGTTACTTTTTTTGTAATTATCGATTTAAATCGCGATTATTTTAAAAATTGCTAATAATTAGTAATTAAATAAAATAAAAATATCGACAGAAACCACATTAACTATTTTAAACTTTCAGATCATTTTCAGCAACATATTTGGTTTAATTGTATTAAATTCTTCATTTTTCAAAGCAACTTATCTTATATCATAGTCTTTTATCCTTTTG
>JAPYZB010007613.1:3788-16734 GCA_030522745.1 Eupelmus kiefferi | reverse complement strand
TTTTATATTCGCTCCAAGAGAAATTCCGCTAGGACGTAAAACAAGAATATTTTCTCTAGAATCAAGTAGATTCCGTTTCCATCAAGATATTTTTTTTCTTCGTCAAGTTTTCCTTTTAAATGCGCGGTCTATTTGTTGAAGACTCTTGTGCGTTAGTCGCATTTAAGTTGAGGCTATACACGGAAAAGCTTAGAGGGATCGTGAGTTTAAACCCTTGACAACGCTGTAAACTTTATTGGAAGTTTACAGCATACCTAATTCGGACATTAGAATTAATGTAGCCACGATTTCTTTTATTCTCTTATCTCCTGATCTGTTTTTACCTGAGCTCCTAAAAAGTTGCGCGGCAGTTGTCGAGCTCCTGCGTCACTTTTTTTTTTTTTGTTTTATACCGAAAACACACGATATAAAAAGTCTAACAAAGGGGGGAAAAGTTGACGCTTTGCGCTCGACTTTCATCCTCGCGTTTATTCATCGCACCGGACAATAATGACAAAAGTGGGAGCTGGCGTAGGGACGCCTCGTCCTACGGTATACATAACTTATCGCACTGACCGACTAACGCGCCCGATGAAACTGACAGATAAAACAAATGGAAACTCGCGCGCCTCTGCAGCAAGCAACTAATAATGTATTAATAATGGCGTGCGATCAAGCGCTCGCCCCGGCAAATGACCAAGAATTCTGCTTGATAAAATGGCTGTGCCGGTGTGAGGCTTATTCTAAGTATATAATAAGCTTTAATAAAAATATTTCTCTGAAATTTTTCTTAAATTCAATTGTTAATATTTTCAATCTCTTTCCAAAAACCACTATCGCGTTTTTTCAAAGCGTTTTTCTTATTCCGAAATATCTTTATCGCTAGCCAAAAGTGGAAAAGAGGAGGCGGCGCAACAGCCATACAGTTTCGCGGAGCGGAACAAGTGTAGCGGAATAAAGATTAAGAGTCGGGCAAATCAGTAACAAAACGGCCCCAATAAAGAGCGAAACCACAACGACGAGTTTACAAGCGGCTTATAAAGCTGCACATTGTGCGAGCAGTCGAGGAAGAATGAAAGAAAGAGAGTGAGAGAGAGAGAGAGAGAGAGAGAAAAGTGAGCCGAGCTGCTTGGACTCTCTGCCTATCATTTCCATATTATTACGGCTGCGTTTTACAGCGGCTGCAGGGCCCCCGGAGGGACTTGGAATTTTGAAGCCGAGAGATCGTATCCTGCAGCTCCACGGCGATGTTTGCTAAGCGTGACTAATTCGAACGGTCTAGGAAGTTCGCGACTTCCCGGCTTTGCGACTCGCTTTGTACGGGCTTGGAGGAACAAAAGAGAGCTCGTTCTTTGCCGGGGAATGGCATTTTTTAAGCTGCAATTTTCACGCACGCTTGTTGATCTTTAAGCTTGATGGGCTAGATACACAGAACCTATACAGATTGTTACAACATTTCATTAATTTTTATGTTAAACTTTGAAAACTGAAATTTATTATCTCAGCTATAAATGGCCGCCGATAGTAAAAAAGCGCTGTTACATTAATAAGCAGCAGCAAAGTACAACTCACGGTACTCCACACACGTTAGCCAGAGGAAAAACCAAGAGCGTTTAAGACGTCGTGCAATTTCCATAAATTTCGAGCAATGAAAAAAAAGCCTCATTGTTTTTTTTTTTTTTAGTTGGACTATGTGAACGGTGGCGCGAATAATAGCTGACGTCATCGCGGCAGTCGCAGCGGCGTTTCTCATGCTGCATGCACGCGGATGTAAAGAACTTCTTCTTCTTCTTCTCGGTATTTAATTAAAAGCCGCGCGAGAAAGAATGGAGAAGAAGAGTTTTAAAGTCTCTATTGGCTTCTAATTGCGTGCAATTTTCTCGGCAGATGCGCTGATAGAAAAAAACAGTGGTAACGCTAAAATCAGATTCCCATCTTTTTTTTTTTTCCAACGAAAAGAAAGAACTTTGCTCAGCGCCGAAATAAAGCAGAGTTGAAAGCAATACCGTGACTGCCACCGTGGCAAACTTTGAGAATTAGCGCTATGCCGATACAGGGGATCGATATCCGCACGGCCATTTTAAACGCAAGAGACTTGAAGTCGAGGCCGGACGTCTGCCCGAGAAAATCGCGCGGCTTGACGGCGTAACGAGCGGCTTCGGCTTTTCTTTTCTTTCGGCCGGGTGAAAGCGAGCTGGACGTGTGTGTGCAGGCCGCTGAAAGAAGCTACCAAAGCCGACCCTTTCTTCCTGCGACTGCTGTTTTCTGATATTCTACATGAGCGGACGGATAAGTAGCCACGCACGCGGCTATTGGCTCAAGTTGGATAAATTTTTTCATTGCTAAAATTTTCGACAAGTTAGTACTTGTAGGGCAAGAAAATGGAAAATGGAAATTAAAATTTTCTGTACGAGTAACGTGGATGAAAGCTTATTATAAGCAGATTATTAATAAAATTTATTTTAGATCAATGCTGATACATTACATGCATGCGCCCACAAACGCTATTCTGAAAAAGTTGAAAGCTTTCAGATCTTACCTACGTAAAAACGTTTTATAATTTTTTTTTATAAACTTGATACGATAAAATGGCATAGCATAAAAGTTTTAATGTTTAATAAAGTTTCCCATGATGCATTGTTTTTAACGTTTCAGAATTTTTTCAAAGTCCATCGCAAGCCATAGCACATTCCTTTATTATTCGGAAAGTATCACAAGTCTTATTTTTCTGATATATACTCCAATACAAAAATATTTATCCTTTCCACCAATAAGACACAATGATTGAGAACAATGATATTATTCCAACTCGCTTCGAATCCAAGAATAGAAAAGCCTCAGGAAAAAGTCTACCTCCTCGCGTAAAATCAATCGCTCGGACACGAGACTCGGCAATTATGAAGAAAAAAAGCAGCTCTCGAAAACAACGCCGTCGGTTCACATCCATCTTTCGCCCACCTAAAGCATAATTCTCCTCGATAAAGCTCTCTCCCTCCCTAAAAAAGAGCGAAAAAAAAGGAGAACAAGACACACGGCGCGCAAGCTCGAGCTTGCGCTTGTGCTTGCGACGTTTGAAAAATGCTCGTCCCTCTCTCCCTCAGGTTTAATCGGCGAAGCGTATCGGCCATTGGACGCGCGCGCGCGCGCGCGCGAGAGAGAGAGAGAGAGAGAGAGAGAGAGAGAGAGCTGGCCTACATCGAGCCCGCGCACACGCGATCTGATAAAGAACGAGCGCCGCCTGGACGTCTGTGCTCGCTCGGTCGCGCCAAAATAAACCGTCGCACTTTACATAATGTCCGGCCGTGCGTGCGAGAGCGCGAGGAGGAAAGAGGCTTTTTTCGAAAAAGAAAGGGGCTTGAGGCTCGCTGAGCTTTTTGTTGGGTGGTGGGAGCTTCGCTAGAATAATTCTAATGCCTGCGCTGCGAGGGCCGTGGAACAGTGCGCTGTGACTGATCTATATTTTAAGTTTGCGCTAAAGTATCAGAGAAATTATTTCTTTCTTAAACTATGCCCAAAATACTGGATAAAAATATTCAATATATTGATAAAATTGCTGATAATAATACACTATACTAACCAGGAAAGCCCGCATGAGATCCGGGTCACCAATTTTGCTGAAACTTTGCCTGAGGTTTAGTTCCGGTATGAGCACTCAAAAGCCAAAAGCTCAGAGCCTAACGCTTTCTTATTCCTGAGATATTCAATACCATGATTTTTGCTGAATTACTTAATAATAGTATTAAATCCTTTAATAAACACTGCTAAACCTCAGGCAAAGTTTCAGCAAAATTGGTGACCCGGATCTCATGGGCTCTCCTGGAAAGTATACCTTGCCAAAAGTTATCAATTAAATAAATAATTTTAAAAAAAACAAAATAAAAAAAATTCTGGGCTGAGGGTTTGATTGTACGGACATTTGTTCCGCAGGTTATTCGTGCTTTACTGACTGTAGCTATTGTTAACTGTTAATGCGAGATGTGACATGTAAACAAGTTTAGGTTACAACGTATAGAACTTGGAGCGACGGACACGTGCAGTACAATGGGCTTAGAATGAAAATGTTTTTTTGCCACTACCATTTGATCAACGCTGATTTACTGAGTTTTACTTATATATATTCTACAATTCAAGTATGCGCAGTTAAAAAGTTGCCTCCCGAGCCTCGGCAGAACCCGGCTGCACTTGGCCCTAAATCGCGAAATCTTGGCGAATCCCGGAGCGATTCATCAGGCTTAAGTATAGCTCCAGTCGCGTTCCTCGTGCTCTTGGCTGCCCACGCGGATACAAGCAGAAACAGAACAGAAACAGAAACAGTAACAGAAAGGCTCGTTTTCTTTATTTGTCGGGCCTTTGTGCCATCCGCTCGGCCGGCGGACAAACGGGGCGCGTAATTAAACAAGCGCGTAATAAAACATCTTCGCTGGGCAGGCCTGTCAATTAGAAAGCGCCGGCGGGGGCCGATCGATTGACGGTATACATATACACTGCGCACAGTAGCCGCAGCCTGAGCGGCCGGCAAAAGGACTTGCCGCAAAGGCCGTGACACGTACACCGGCTTTTTCGCGCGCACATGTATGTACGCGAGAGTGGGAAGGCTAGCTTTGCGAAAGCGGCACCGAGGGACACACTATATACGTACGTACGCGAACTTTCTGTCTCCTGCGCGCATCGCTTCTCACATCGGGCTCGCTTCAGCCTTTTTTTCGCCTTTGCGAAGCGCCGTTCTGGATTTGCCGGGACTCCTGGCTCGATCTGTGGGAATTAAATGGCTGACTCGGACTTTTGCGCCGATTCAATTTATTTCGGAATTCCGCACTTTCGACACTTTTACATTCTTTCTTTCTCTTTTTGCCTTTATTTATTCTCCTCACTCTACTTAATTTCTATATGGCTGAAAATTACAATATTTAAATTTGACGTATTTCTCTGGTTGCAAGCGACTGACGTCGGTTATGACACAATATCTGTAATAAATGCGTTGAAATTAAATATCAAGCAGGAACAAACGTTTCATTTTTTTTTTGCTCCATATTTTACACCCAGCAAAAAATAAAGCTGCTATAATACAATGCAGTTCGCATCGTGCCAACCTGATTTAATTATCCATTCAACTATACATTCACACAGCATTCGCAATAAGTTATTTTTTCATCAACACATAGGCCCATAAAGCGTCGATACTAAATCACGAGAAAGGCTACCATTTTCGAGTCAGTATAGCCGAGCGCTGCGATATTACTTGGAATATCCCATATATATATATATACATATATACGCGAGCATTCCTGCTTCTCATTTTTTACAAAGCACGCGTGCGTATACGTTTTTTTTTGCTCGCGCACGCTTCTAATTTCGAGCAAGAGAAGACAGGAATTTTACTTGTTAATGAGCTTTTAATTTGACGCCGTTTTCCGCCGTGTAAATTCTCGACGTTCAAGGGATATTTATATGCGCAGGCATGCGTCATCGATTCTGCAGCCTGTAAATTTGGTCGCGCGGCTTTGGCGCGAAACTCGGGAAAAATGACGAAGGTGAGCCGATACACGCTAGGATGGACGGATAGTCAGCGCTTAGTCGTGTCCATCATCGTGTCCATGTCGGTCGCGCTGAAAAAAGATGAAAGTTTAAATATTCATTTTCCGTGTCATTTACAGTGTTATATTTCAAAATTTTAAAATTATAATCTTTGATATACAAATAATAACAAAAACACTCTGAGTATATCCTGTATAACATATATGGTTTATTGCAAAATCATTGTTGAAAATTGAGGGCAAAAAAGAAAAGAATAGGAAAAGGAAGCTAGCTCAAGTGAAAAAGAATCGGACAGTCTGACACATAGGCAGGAGCAATAAATTTTTCCTAGTCCTTATCGCTATTTATATGCTCGCGCGCGCCACATCCAAGCGGCGCGCGCCCCGGTCAGTATAAAAAGCAATAGATATGCGAATCGGGCATCGCGTTTTCATTGGCGCTCGCTAGCAGAATAATAGCCTCTGCATAGGCGATACGATTCGTCTCCTACGTATGTACCTATCGCTTTTCCATCTGCTCGAAGCTTCCTCTCCAAGGATCTGGCCCTCCGTTAGATATGCACTAGCGATGCTAGATACGCGCGCGCGCGCGGCTGTGTGTATGTGTGTGTGTGTGTGTGTGTGTGTGTGTGTGTGTGTGTGTGTGTGTGTGTGTGTGTGTGTGTGTGCACGGAGCATGTATTATACGGGAAATTTAAGCGGATATTCGGCCTGCGTATGGTAAACTACCAGCTTTTTCCGCTTTTCTAGGCGATTTATGCGAGAAAGATGGAGCGCCGAATGTGCATTCCGGGCTGATTGATTCGTCGCTTGCCGGTGAGCTGATCAAAATTCAAATTGAATTTTTTAACGGCCCTCGGCGAGCGAATTGCCGCGCATGTTTGGGATTAAAACGGCGAATTGCACTGGAGATTGTCGATTTGCTTGATTGTTGAAACATTGTTTACGGCATCGAGGATACGAGAATGATCGTTTGATGGAGCTGCGATTGTCTGGGCCGATATATATACGCGTTTTTAATAGTTATTTCACTGTTTATCGATGTGGATGAGTGTGCTATGTTGATGAGAGGAGATAAGATTTTTTATTAAAGTCGCGATCGAAAGCCATTTTCAGGATTGTAGAATGCTTTCATAAATTATAAAGCGCGTTACGAGTTGATGCTTATTTTTGTTTTATACGAGGAAAATGAGCTGGCTAACGCAAAGGGCCTTTGAATATAAATGAACATCGTTACATTTACTTTTCCACCTCGCGTTCTATCGTTGGCCGCGAAACATTTTTAACATATCTAATGTTACTTTTACCTTTTACGAGCCTTCGGAAATTAATTCAGCAACTTTCTTCCCCACGTAAGCTATAATTTCCTTGCGGCCGATAATCTGCGTAAAAAGCTTATTTATGTACAAACGTTGTATTATTCATACACAAATGAAATAAAAGTGGATCGGCTAATTTTATGTACCTCCACTTAAATTGTGCGTTTTACGGTACTTTTTTTTTTGCATTAATATTACATGTGTTTGCACTTCATTCTTTGATCGAGATACAACCTTTTCAAAGCAGATAAAAGATTATTTTTACCGATGCTCTTTGTTTACTTTTACTTGAAATGATTTTAAAAACTATAGACAATAAATTTTAACATCCGCAGATCACCTCAAGTAATATCCTATATAATTATATTTTGAAAAGGCTTGGCCGCATTAATTAGACAATAGATTTAGGCAATCAAATAACGAAAACTATAGAAAAAATCCGTAATAGCAGAAATAATTTTAAAAGACTCGAATTAAAACCACAAAGTCGCATTGGATAGACTATCTCGCATTAAAAGATAGATCGAGCGTTAAAAGCAGGCGCGCGACGTCAATGACCGATTCGCCAATCCTTTTCTATTTTTCCAAGTCTATCAAGCCGCGATCGATCCTTTTGTCAGCTAGAATAAAGGTACCACATGCGCAAAGCCGGTCGGTTTTATGCCATTAATTATGTTGAAATTCGCTCTTTTTTCCGTCCGGTTTTTCAAAAGGGAGAAGCGCGATAACTATCGATGCGATCATTCGGCTACATGGCTGTTTCCGCGTTTACGCTTTTCGCGTGGTCGCCCGCGGCTCAAGCGAGGCAGATGACGAGCGCCTGGCTCATTTGCATATGTGTATGTGTGTGTGTGTGTGTGTTGTGTGTGCGCGTGCGTGCGATTAGGGCTCGTTTGGTTGATTCTTCTGTTTTTGGGAATATTTGATTAGTCGGAGCTGTTGGCTTAGTTTGCCATCTGCCACGCGCCGTCGCGTGGACTCTTGCACTCACGCGCCTGCTGTTTTTTGCGGGAGAGAATGTAATTTTCTTTGGTTTTTTAGCTGCGATCCTAATTGAAAGTTTGAAATAGCTTCAAGTATTTAGATAATTGTTTGTTATTTTTGATACATGGGAGATTTTGCATGGAGTGAAAATAAGCGAGTGAAAAACTAGTTAAAGCTGTAATATATATATATCGATTAGTGTAGTGAAAATAGCAACTTTATATATACGTTTGAGCTGAGGAAAATTCGACAGGATGGCGCTCAAAGTATAAAAGAGCTAGTGTAAATAAGTTTCGGAACAATTGGTTAATTGTCAAAGCTCTCGATAGCTCCTACAGAGCATAGGACGAAAGCTGAGGTGAATTAGCGCGCAGTGAAAAGTAGCGCGGTTCTGCAGCGAAATCCTGTCGCTCGCTCGGCTCTCTTCAACGTCACGGCGGCACGCTCTCCTCGAACTTTCCTGGGGCTGCTGTCGACTTCCGGCATTGGAGAAAAGACGAAGCTGGCGCACGCGGAAAGAGAGCTCAGATCTCGTCAAAGCTCGTATAAATACGCCACACCCACTGGATCCAGAGAGCATGCATAACTGCAGCAGAGTCGAAAGAAAGAGTAGGAATGGAGAGAGGGAGGGAGGGAGAGGGAGAGGGAGCACCTGCAGGACTAGAGGCGATAGCGCGCGCTGCTCGCTCTCGCATAAAATGCTTTTCAATTCCAGCGAGTGGAAAGCCCCATTGAGCCACGAGATACGCATGCAAAATAGGGAGGACGCCGGCAGCATCTCTCTCTCTCTCTCTATCGCTGTGTGTGTGTGTATGCTGCAAGCCAACTGGCCGACGTCTCGAGCGTTGCTGCATTTTCGCTCTTTTTCTGTCGCTCTCTCGCGGATGACTCGCTGCGCGAGCGCGCTCCATAGCCCAGCCCGACGAACGAACGGCAGAAAAGAGGAGAGAAAGGCCATTCTTTGCGCAAGCGCTCCAGGGACTGGCCGATTGTGTGACGTGTTGATAATTTTAAAACAAAGCCCAGCCGAGCGAGCATTGTGCTAAAATCACAGTCGGACCTGCCCCCCGACCGACTGCTGCGCCCATATACTCCATCTCTCTCTCTCTCTCTACACGAGGCGATATTGCTGCGCGCTCGTCGCTGAAAAACTCGACGGACCTTTTTCCCCGCGCGATGTGTCGCTGGCTAAGCTCGCCAACTATATGTTGCCTTGTCTCTCTCTCTCTCTCTCTCTCTCTCGATTTACTCTCCTCGATCGGATATTGCTTTTCGCGTTCTGGAGAGCGTCCCTTCTGCGCTTCGCTGCTCTTAGCTATTGTTCTACTTTCTTTGCCCTGCTGTGAAATATGCTCTCTATACTACGCCGATTAGCCTGGCTCCCTTCCCTTATCTTCCTGCTTTATCCTTCGAATCGCTGCTTTTGCTTTTTTACATCGGCCTCTACTCATTTAAATTTGCTACATTACTATAGCATTTTACTATTTCGAAAAGATCGCTTTCAATATTATTTTATCTTGCTATTTTTAACAACGACAAAACGTCCGTTCATGTTTTTTTTTTTTTTTTTTTTTTTCAAACATAAATTATCCCGAACGTTTATTCAGAATCGAAAAACCCAAGCACTTTGATATTTCACCTCGAACTGCCATTACCAAAGCCGCGTTAAAATTCACTTTGATTTTGTATATCTCTCCCGTACGTACTCCATAGCCAGGCAGCAGTGATATAGCGCTATCGGTCCGCACAGCTCAAAAAGCTCGTTGCCCGTATCTCTCTCCAGCCCTTCCCCAGTAAAGTAAACAAAAAAGGAGGGAAAAAAAAAATAAAAATAAAAAAAGCTCCGCCCGCGCGGTAGAAACAATATTGGCGGTCATTCGCGCACAGGGGCATCCCTGCAATATCTCGTCGCGTTCCCCTTTTTTCCTACCAGCAGCAGTAGCTGCAGCGACAAACGCAAGCGCGAATGAATGAGAGAGGGAGGGAGAGAAAGATAGAAAGCAGACGAGAGAGAGCGCAATTGCAGCGGGCGAGTGCAAATCACAGCGCGTGCACGGACACAGCGATGCATGTCATAATGAGCGCGCGCGGGAGGAGGACTTGGCCTTTTTTGTTTTAATTCCGTCGAGCGGAAATATCGGCCATTTTGAATTTTCAATTTTCAACGCTCTAGTAAGTCCCGCTCTTTTCTGCCCGCGCGCGCGCTGCGGGCAGCGCCGGCCCAAACAGGCCGCTCCGCGCTCGCGGCACTGCAGATGGATGCGCTCGCAAGCGATGATTTATGCACGCGATTGTTAACTCGTTTAAAGTTTTGGGAGCTGCCCCTCTCAGCAGAGCCGCGTTTTCCGCGCGATGGAGCACACCGGAATACGGAATACGGAATACGGAATACGGAATACAGCGCGTGCCCTGACAGAGCTGCCCCCTCGCTTATAATTCCTCCTTGCGCGCTGCGCTGTTTGTTTCCATTAACATGTGCGCACGGGCAGATTCGAGCGCGTTCTTTTCCCTAGGGATTGCGTAAATCGTGATCGTTGAGATGAGCGGGATAAGACATAACTGCAGGCATCGATTAAACGCTTGCTTTTGCTCATTATCTCCTCCTCCTCCTATATTCCTTGGGAATTCAATTCACTTGGCTGATGTAGCGCGGGAAGATTATCAGTTATTTGCGAGATAAATAAAGTCTCTACCTTTTTAAATACTAGACTTTACAAGATGGACTGGAGTTGTAATTTCCAAAGAATGCTTGAATGGCCAGTATAGCAACTCGTCAGTCGTCGCGCATCAATATTTGAACATCATCCGCACAACATTGAGAAGCCTCCGGCCTCTCGCTATCAACCTATCGTTATATCGCGCGATACAATCCACATGCACAATATAGCCCGCAAGCGCATCCCCGTCGCGCCGACTCACTGCAGTCGTCGCGCGCGAAAATACTGCGTGTCATTACTGCTGATTAATTCCCGCGCGATCTGCCGATAAAGGTTTAATAAGCGCGGGCAATCAACGCGTCAGCCACGCTTCGCGTCTTCATTCGCGCACCGAGAGAGAAACAGAGAGAGACAGAGAGAGAGAGAGAGAGAGAGAGACGGTTATGGCATTATTCGTCGCCGCCGCCGCCGACACAGCTATCTCAGCTGGGAATCGCGCGCAATCGGCATGAATTTTTTCCTTTTTTTTCGTTGCGCAACACTCGACAAATTAGCGTGCGCGCGCGCGCACGAATTGCACTTTTCCATATTTGTGCGCAAACGCCAAGACTGCGGAAGGTAAAATAAAATTTTTTTTTCCTTTTTAGTAGAATAAACGCCGAACTGTATATCGAAAGGAGACGCTACGGATGGTGCAGATATTCCATAATAAGCTTATCGCTCGCTTTATGAATCAGCCGTATCAAGCGAATCGACATAATCAATCCTTATCAATTGACGAGCGCGGCGCATCCCAGCGCAGAAAATTATTAGGACGAAAAGCTTTTTCATACCATCAGCAGCGCGCATTAATCGGCTCTGGCGCGCGTTTGGAGTACGTCCGGCACGCGCCCGTCAATCGGCGATTAATAATCGAGCCGATCGGCCCCCGATGCGATACCTATCGCATTGCCGGCCCGGTTATTAAATCGCCTCTCTCTTTCTCTTTCTCTTTCTCTTTCTCTTCTGTGTGTAACGCACGAGATCGCGACTCGCTGTTGTACAGTATTATTCGAATATGTATTCTTTTATTGAGCGTTCATCTGGCACCTATGTGATTGACAGCGTTTTAGCGTTTGGCAGTGCTGTTTTTTGCCCAAGCTCAATCAATAGGAGTGTGCTAATTTCGAAGGAGCTGCTTTGCTTGAGTGCCTACTCTTTTTATGCTTCCTCAGCGAGGACACGTTCTCAGGTGTTTGATGGCTCGGTTTAATGGGCCATCGAGAGATATTTAGCCTATCATTCGTTTTACGTCGCTTCGCTCTTATATCTTAGAATTCTAAGACTTGTTGCTTGTGAAAGTTGCAGCTACCTATAGATCTTTCATCTTTCTACGAGTCGGAACGAATTGATTTTAATAAATGAAATAAATTTCCATTAAAATGTTAAATATTTATGAAAAAATTACTAGAAACAATCTTACTAGTAGAGTGTCACATCTCCGGGTGACTGATCTTGATGAAACTTTGGGATATGTTTTTGGGTACCAAAAAATTAGGAATACCAAAGCTGTACGCGGTCTATCTCTCACGTTTTCTTATTGCATTGACTTTGTTGTCTCAAAGGGTTCTCGACTACTTGGATTTTTAAAGCGTTACCACTCGAGACTTTCACGATATGTCTACCATTTTATATCTATATAATTCGTTGATTCTACCTACACTGATTTATTGTTCACAAATTTAGTCGCCTTCTACAAAGAATTTGCAAATTAGAGTGAAATCCATCCAACATAAGGTTTAACGTTATATAGCCTTTAAAGCCAGGAGATCTATGAGCATCAGAGCTGACCACGATTATACTGAACTTGCGTTGTTCTTCAATACTCCTACAATTTTATATCTTTGCACGATTGTTATCATGCTTGTTTGTTATAGAAACGTTTCGTATAATTTGCGCTGCTAATGGAAGACACGTATATCACTCGAATAGACTATATAAAAATTATATACAAAGAGTTATATATAATTTATATGTAGACTATATGCAGGAATGGCCACATATAGTCTTCATATAAATTATATATATATAATGAATAATTTTTATATATATTTTTAAGTGGTGATTTTGTTCTGCGCGCTATTGGCGGTGGTAATGCGCAGGGGATCGGCACAGTTCTATAATCAAGAAAAAAAGAGAATAAATAAGTAGAGAAATTACTCAAAGATGACGTTGTTGCTGTCTGCATTACTATTTAGATTAAAGAGATCTTGGAATACTCTACCTGATCGTATTACTTCGCTTAATAATATTTTATCTTTTGAAAATTCTTTAAAATCTTTAGTATTTCTTTATTAATTCTTTTACTTTACTATTGTTATATATTTTGGCGCTGTTTTTTATATTGTTTTGCGCCTTTGTTAATAAAACTCTGTAAAATTTTTACTTGTAAAGGGCAAACTGCCCGTTTAATTGTTATTAAATAAATTATATA
>JAPYZB010007612.1:0-11368 GCA_030522745.1 Eupelmus kiefferi | reverse complement strand
CGAAATAAATCTTGCAATAGCAGCCTGCGCTCAGCAATACTCCTAAAACGTCTTTTACTACTGAACAGTAACAATAAAGCCGGATTTTCAATTTCCATCCTCTCCTTAATCTAAAAAGCTGCAAGCCCATCTGAAAACTCGAGCGGGAACGTCGTTCAAAATCATCGGCTCTCGACTTCTAAAACCGATCGCTCCACCCACGCACATCCCCCCAAAGCAATTAAAACTTACGACGCTGCTCGCAGAGGCAATGCAATCTGGCTGCTCTCGAGCTGCGGCACACAACGTAAAAGAATACCTCTCTCACTCTCTCTCCCTCCACGGCAGAGAGAAAGCTGCAGCAGCAGCAGCAGCAGCCACACCGAAAACATATAAAAGCCCGGGGCGTGGGTGGGTGGCAGAGAGAAAGCGGGGGCAGCAGTAGCAGCAGCGGAGAAGCGCAGAGGAGAAGGTAAAGGCGCTTGCGCGCAGCACTGCCGCGGGCTCTCGTTTATTTGTATCTGTCATTGCGCGCATGCTGGGAGGAGGAAGCTTGCAAGCGCTCGGAGGGGTGGAAATTCCTCTTTCGCCCTCTCTCTCTCTCTCTCTTTCGGAGAGCGAGGATGCTTGCAGCTCTCGCTCTGGAGCTGCGTTCGCTCTTTTCGCCCCGCTGCACGACGACGACGTTATCCGGCATTTTCTTCGCCTCTACGTCTGTTTTATATCCGGCGCTGTCGTCTGAATTTTTCCAATATAACGCGGCGCTCTTTTTGCTCTTTCGCTTGCTTCTTTTTTCGTTGTGCTGGCGCTGCTGCCGCCGCGCTTTTGGTTCGTCTCTCTCTCTCTCTCTCTCTCTCTCTCTCTCTCTCTCTGTGCTCTTTCGTGACTTTTTTCGGAGAGGAAGCGCCCTTTTCGAGAAAACTTATTCTCTTGCGAGATTTTCTTTGAGAGAGAGAGAAAGAGGGGGAGTAGTAGAAGGTTTTTATCGAATTTGGAAATCTAATGTCGTTTTGCACGGTATTTTTAGTGCTGGTTTGGAAAGTTTAATCTGAGTTGATTGAGTGAGATCGATCTTTGTAAAAACTATTAGATTGTCAAAAACATTAAGTATTTTACTGGTTTTCTATTAATACTACTTTTGGGACAAACATATTATTTAATTTTGAAATAACTTTGTAGTTATTAAATTTGTAATAATTTACTTTGATCTGCAATATTCTTTAAAATTGCAAAAATACAAATGATTTAGGTCGGCACAAAAAGTTCATAGAATGAATAATAAAGTTTATTGTTAGTATTCTTAAAAATTATTTGAATATTTTTGAAAATATATGTGTATATAACTCATAATATTTCAAATAAAGATCAACAGAAAAAATTTGTAAATCTTATTGAAGTAATAAACCAATATTGATTATGATAATGTGCAAGTAGAATATTCCGAGTGTGGTAAGACGCGGATAGAAAAAATTGTGCATAAGTGCATCAAGGTATGAATTGAGGGTTGAGTATAAAGTACAAATCAGAGTTGATAGCTTCCTTGACTGCAACTTTATCTGAAAACGTCTTATCTATGCCTAAAATAACTCTTCTTTATTTGTCACACGTGGAAATTTTTCTAATGAGTACTTTATAAAATTTTTTACGTATAAAAGTTGTGCAGGTGAACGCACATTTCTTACATTTTTTTTCAAGCGAAGAAAGTCATCTTCAATTATTAGCAAAACAACTGCAGAATCAACGCTTCCATTTATATTTAAACAACACAAAACCTAGATAATAAATCTTAAAACCCATCCAGCCAAGCAAGCGCACTAATTTCGCGTCTCCATCCTCAAGATCGAACTCCGGCAGTCTCTCAGCTCCGCGCTCTCAACCCCTTTTATTTTCTGCTCGCGTACACCTCCTGGCCGTGCCACAACAATTTTTTTCCCTCCAACCTCGTCCCGGCTTTTCTTCTACTCTCTTTGCCCGCTCTCCGTTCTCACTTTTCTCTCTGGCCGCGGGCTTTTCTTTCATCCCCTTTATGCGTTCTCACTCCCGTTCCCTCTTCCTTTTTTCGCGCTCGCCTCGCAGACGCGCGCTCGCGCGGCCAGCTCTCTCTCTCTCTCACCCTCTTTCTCTCTCACTCCCTTTCTCTTGCTTCTTTTAATTTTATTTTCGGTCTTGGCGAGCGAGCCGAGCATCGGACGAAAGGGGCTCCGCAGCCGGGGAAATTTATTCTCCCGTTAAAGTGCTGTGAAACAGAAAACTCTGACCAACGCCGCGCTGACGCTCTTTTAGACTCGCCTTCCTGCTCACTCTCTTGCTTTCTCTCTCTTTCTTTTGTCCTTCGCGCTCTTAGTTAGTTTTTCTTTTAGCCCCTCCGCTTTGGCGGCGAGAGAGACTATTTTTGCGCGAGAAAGAAGCGAGGAATATATGTGTATAATACACTTTAGGTGTGCGAGCGCGCGATAGTGCTGAGAGACCGACGAGACGCTGAGAATGGCAGGCCTGTAATGAAAGCCTTTCTTCTTAGCGAGATTGCGCCGCGCTTGTGTCTATCTTTTACTGCGTTTTATACTATTTCACTGCTTTTAATTAGAGATTTATTTTTTAATTTATCTACTTTCGTTAATTACCAATGAGATTAATTCAGAATTATTACTTTTTATTTAGCGGTCATAGTAATTAGTAATTATGATTTAAGACGATCTTTTAATTTTGACTTACTCATTATTTTAAAACGATATTAAATTTATCACACATTCCAGACAAAGTTTCAAGAAAAAGCAATGCACAAGACCCAGTTTATCAAGTCGAGCCCATGTCCAGGTTGCTTATCGCGCGATATCGGCTAAAAGACAATATTTTTTTCACATCCATAATACCGACGAAACCAAAGTACTAATTTTTTGTGCTGCAAGTGCGCTCCTCGCCCTGACTAATACTATTTCCGATAAATCAATCAGCCTTTCCCACCCCTTTCTCCCTCTTCTTGCGCGCATTTTCTTCTATCCGTCATAATATGCCCCGGCTCCCACGGCTATTTTATTAAATTTTGATAAATACTTGTTCTCACACCTACACGTAGCACACATAGCCCGGCTTCCTTTTGCTTCTGCAATATCAGCCTTTCTTCCCTCCGCTTTTCTTTCTCTCTCGCGGTCTCCGCGCTCTTGCGGTCTAGACTAAAGGGTTTTAGCGTTGTGCAGCCAGCAGCGTACCCAGCTTTCCCGCACCACCCACACTCTCTCTCTCTCTGATGCTGCTTCTTTTACTTTCCTTCGTCAACGCTTGCCTCTCTCTCTCGCTTGGCCTTTTTCGCCGGAAAATTGGCACGGAAAAATACGATTCTCTACGCGCTTTTTGCATTGTTCTTGTAGAGGGCCCTTATATAGGGTTACGGGGAAAATTTTCCGAGGCTGCAATTTTTCCACTTTCTTTTTTCGTTCTTCGAGGTAATGGTGTACTTTGTCCCATCGTTGTTTCGTTCACTTAAAGTGATTAAAGCTCTTTTGTCCTTAACGTAAATTAAGAGTAACGGCGGAGTGTCGGCGTCGTGTCAAAGTGACCTGTAACGCGATTTCATCGTCCATCGACTTCCGTTATAAAGTTCGTTATATGAGTGTAATTGGTCCGCCCCCCTGCCGCCGCATGTAAACATTTATAAATAGATTTCTCTCAAAAGGATTACGCTGGTAATCGAATTCGCTTTTAATTTTTCACTCGCGGCCGACTTGTAAGTTAAACGAATTTATTATGCGCGTTTGAAACTTGCAGTTTTTAATGTCTCCAAGATGCTTTGCGAATAGTAAAATATAAATTTTCTTTTTAGAAAATACATTAAAATGTTTGCCTATACCATAAAGTATAATACCAAATTAAACATAAAAGTCCTTGCTCAAATATAAACCCAATAAACAATACGACCCAACCCCTACCTGCATTTCATAGATCCCTGAAAAAGTCAAATAAAAACATCTCCAAGTCTCCAAAAAAATCCAGTCCCCATCTCAAAATCACAAAACCCTGAAACTCTCAGCATTCAGTTCTGAGGCCGCGCGTCCCCGGTCTGACGGTACGCAATCGATACCTCGTTCTGTCCGCGTGCACACAAGCTTTATTCGAAGAGAACAATGAGCCTCCCTTCGGTTTCTATTTTTAACCGTCCGATTATAAATCCAGCGCCGCGGCTCTCTTTCATGCCATACACATACCGACAGCGCGCAACTCGTCACCCCATCGGCCTGCGTGTATATACATGCCTGCGCGCGCTCGCGATCGGTCCGCCTGTATCCTTTTTCTCTTGTTTTTCCTTCTGCGCGCGGTAAAAACTTTGATATCGGCGCTGCCGCTCAGCCCCCTGTAACGCGCTGAGAGGGAGCTGATAATTATAATTAGAGTACCTCGGGCGAGCGCTGCGGTAACTGCATAATGAGCGCGTCCTCGTTATTGTCGCGCGAGGGTCGCGCAAGCAGGCATAGCTCGATCGTGCGGCTTCCTCTTACTGTTTTTCTTTGTGCTGCGTAGGGAATTGGAACGCGAGAGAGAGAGAGCGACATTGTTGAGCGGGCTGGGGATCGATCGATGAGTTATTGTTGTTAAAAGCGGTAACGAGCACTTTGCGACTACTTGCCGAGCGAAGCGTTGTTTTTTCCTTTTTTTTTTAAGAAGTTGATGTGTACGAGGGGGGTGTTATGATGGGCTTGGGTGAGATGAGAGGGTGTTTTAAGGGGTGTTTGAAAAATTGTCGGGCGTTTTTTAATAAGCTGTGTGTTTAGGGCTCGCGGTTGTTATGCTTTTTTTGCTGCTGCGAGTATAGGAAGGATAATTGATCTTTCTAACGTTTGTTTAAATGTAATTGTTTAGTATTTAGATAACTGAGATGTGCGTAAATCAAAGAATAAAAAATTTTATTTGCTTAGAATGTAAAGTCTTTAAATTATCTACTGTTTAGTGTTAGTTAGTTTTGAAAATAAAACAACCATATCTTTTATTAAAAATACGTAAATAAATGAAACCCTCTGCATAAACATTGACAAAATTACTTAAACAATATTTTTAAAAAAAGCGCTTTTTTTCAATTTTTAGCGATGAAGGAATACCCTCATTCAAAAAACAATATTAATGGTGTTCTCTTTTTCCTCCCTACCTAGGATTTCATCTTTCATGCCGTTTTTTGCAACTTCAACCTTTCTTCTCTACTTATCTTCCGGGTTTTGGAGCGGCTGCATTTGTCCAAGAGGCGCAAAGCGCAAAAAATCCTCGTATATCCTGGGTGATGACGGCCTTACCTTAGCTCTTCAGGATCAGGAGGGCTAATACGAAAAATTAATAATGAAAAGAAAAAGTATTGAAGACAAAATCTTAAGTATGGAAGTGATTGTTAAAAGTATGACTAATATAGTGGAAACAATTTTTTATATACTTAAGGCTTGTATTATAAGTAAGTTGATAAATAAATAAACCACAAATAAATTATTAATTTATATTGCTAATTTATATTTATATTAACAGACAAAAAATGGCGGCAAATAAAAAGGATAAACGAAAATAACTTTATTTGTCTTGTTCTGAGAATACAGTGGCGCAAAGCCTTTGTTTTGAACTGAATAGCGAATATATTTTGATGGTATTATAATATATGTACAAGTAAAATAAAACATGATTCACAGATATCTAGGAAGAAAATATGTAAATCGTGAAATTTTATGTAAAGATATCAAAGTTTGTATTTTAAGGTAGCTGCGCCACGCTGCCCCGTACCATCAAGGGACCTCGTTGGGGGCAGCTAATGATTTTGTTTTAAAAAATTATTTGACCACGTTAAAAATGTTTTATATTTAATTAACAAAGAGAAGTCTCCACCTTCGAGACACTAATTTTAGTAAAACTTTGAGGTTTTACAGTGACGGATTTTTAAGGCAAAACTTGTAATTTCATGTAAAAAATTAAGTTATCTTGCAAATTTTATCGATAACAAGCGATTTTTTTTTCATTCTATTGTAATCTATAAATAGAAGACTATTATTTCTCAAATTTTCAGTCGAATCTATAATATATTTATTTAATTAAAGATAAAAATTTTAATTTTCCCATAAGAGCCTATATTAAATTTTTTATTTTCAATAATTTTTTTCTTTTCCGATTGATTAATGACCCCCATAAAAAATTATTGCAATAGAATACTCAAAACTCATACTTTCAGTCATATTTTTTTCATTTACTTCTTGTTATTTTTCCTATGATAGCGCAGCCACCTTAACAAAAATAATAAAATAGTTTTTTTCTACAAGTTCTGTAACGTTTTCTTTCTTACCAGTAACTGTTAAAAAGTGTAACATAGAGTCAAAACGTATCAAATTACAATTAGCTTTTACTTTTCATCCAAAAAGTTATAAATTGATAATTTTTCTTAAGCGTTCAACTCTTTCATAAGACAATTCGTCATACTACCATAAACTTCGCCTATTACAGAAAACCATAACCAACCCAGAAAGCTATCATTGTAGAAAACATAGCCAAGCGAAAAAAGTCCAGAGAAGAAGAGAGCTAAACAAACAAGGGTGGCCAGCGTCCATAACCTACTTTATCGAAACGAGTCTCGAGCGCAAGGAAGGAAGAAAGGAAGGAGGCGAGGGCAGGCCGGTAGAATAATTAACGAACGGAAACGCAAGGCGCTGCCGTAAAAAAAGTAGCAGTAGTTTTCATCAACAATTCAGCTCCCGCTTCTCTCGCGTCTTTTCTTTTCATTATTCAGGCCCCGACATCGAGAAACGGAGCACGAAGACAGCGCGCCTCCCAGCCAGCGGAGAGCGAAAGAAAAGAGCGAGAAAGACGAGCGAGTAAAAAAGGAGAGCCGCGGCGAAAGAGAAGCAAAAAGAGGTAAGAAGGAAAAAGAAAGTACAGAGCGCGCGCAGTGGTATAAGGAAAAGGGGGAGAAAAACGAAAGAGAGGGCTCCTCTCTCCGCCCCCGGTAAGGAGAGGAAAATAGGAAGAGCAAGCTAGCGAGAGAGAGAGAGAAAGAGGGAGCAAGTTTATAAGTGGCTATGCGCGCTCGGAGTAGTGTCTGCGCTCCTTGTGGGCTCGAGTCGTCGTCGTCGTCGTCTTGGTCGTCTCTTTGTCTAGCCGCGCGAGCGCGCGCGTCTCTTTCTCGGATCGAAGCTAGCGGCCCTCTCTCGTGCCCTCTTACCCTTTCGAGTGCCTCGCTCTCTGAGCCAGCCCTCTCTCCTCGGCCTCTCCTCCCCTCGCTTCCCTCTCTCTCTCTCTCACTTCTGTCTCCGTCTTTCCTCGCCTCTGTTTCGCTTTCGCGTGCAACTGCCGTTGCTACTCCCACCTTCCGATGCCGCTGCCGAGCGCATGTGTGTGTGTATGTATATTGCGAGGGTGAAGGGGGCTGTGTATAGCCGCGCCGTGCCGGATATGCAGTAAAAGGCTGCGTATTATAAGGACCTCGGAGAAGGGGCTGGGGAGGCTAGTACCGAGGCGCATGGAAAAGAGATAAAAGTCCGCTGGAGATGGAGGATGGGCAGATCGAAGGGAGAGGGAGATAGGGGGGAAGTAGTGGATTTGATCTGAGGGAAGGGTGTATTTTGATTTTTGAGTTCAATGGCTAGTTTGTTTAAATGGAAACTTTGTTTACTTTTTATACAAATATTCTACAGTGTACAAGTCCAGTAGTGAGCTAGATAGAAGTAAGGATAAAATGATCATTCACATAGACTAAAATAAATAATTGTTTTTAGTTCGAAAAGACTTATTTCTGTGTATATGCAAAAAAAATAAGTCTTTTCGTATTTGAACCGTTGTAATATATTTCTTTCATGATTACCAATAAAAATATTATTTTTAATGACTGTTACTAATGTTTTTACTATTATTTAATACAAAGCATTACTACTCTTAACATTTTATAACTTTAACCAAAATCTTTGATTCAATTTCTAAAAAAAAAACTTTCATTTTCAATAAAGAAAAATAACTAAAAAATATCGTTTATCAATTTATTCTCAAAGACCAGTCGCCCCACTCCCGTCAACTTCAAACTCCAATTCTGAAAACTACCGAGCTCGATAACGACATAAAAATTCTCGCTCACCGTAGAAACACTCGCACACATGCAGACGCTCGTTGAGCGAAGGGGGCGAGCTCCCAGCCAGCTTTGAGAGACACAGAAAGCAAGAGAGAGAGAGAAAGCGCAGCGGAACGCGAGGGAGGGAGGGTCGAGCGGGGGAGGAAAGGAGGGGGAGGGCCAGAGTGAGAGCGAGAGAGAGAGAGAGAGAAAGGTAGGGGCGTAACCAGCCCCTCTCGGCGCTCTCTTCTCCTCACTTCACCTCCCGCTATCCGGCACAGTCGTCGTCTTTCGTAGAGGGTGAGCGCGCGTGCCATTGGTCCCGGCGACACTCGCAGACCAATTGGAGAGCGCAGGCCCACTTCCGGCTCTGTCTCTCCCTCGCGCCTCGGCACATTCGGCAAAACTCTCTCTCTCCCTCCGCGAGAAAGGACGATTCGATTGCCAGCCCGAGGACGAATGAAATGGGATTGAGCGCTCTGAAACGCGATTGGTCCGAGTTTCTCGCTTTCCAGCTTCGAGGCTTTATTCGTCTTTTACTCTGATTTGCCGGGGCGATTCGCTCTGCGTGTCTCTCTGCTAGGCTAGGCCTCGACTTTTCCTCGAGTTTCCGCAGATTTGCGCAGGTGTTGCTCGCGCCGGAATGGGAGTGGTTTTAAGGCAGCCGCCGCGCCGCCGGATATGCGATGACTGGAGTGGGGGGACGGGGGCTGCCGGTACCTGTACCTTTTCTACTTGAGGGTTCGTTGACTCGAAAATGCAATTTCGAGCTCTTAGTCGCTCGAGGAGGAGTGCGCTTCTAGTCTTACAGAATGATAAAATGAATGACGATGTAGACTCCTGAAATACTTATTTACGGATGAAAATTTCATGGGCGAAAGGGAATATTTTTTATTGAAGAGACTGCCGAGTTTGCATGTTATTTATGTATAATTAAATTGAAAAAGACGAAGATCTTAAGTGCAAAAATGAAAAATAATTTTTTTTTGAGATATACTTAGGAAGACCAGTTTTCTTGATTCTTTAAATTAGACCAAACTTTTAAAAATTGCGAATTTTATCCATGATTAACAAATTATTTTGTCAACATAAGTAATGGCAAAGATTCGGGCAACATATTCATATATTTAAATAACTTTGAGTTTGTACTGAGTTCTTAAATATTTATTTATTACGAAGAAAATCTATTTTTATAATTATGCACTGAATTATTAAAAACAAATAAACTATGGGATCCCTATTCACAGTTTTTACTATATTTTGAATAATTATAAATGAACTGAAAAAAGTTTGGGAACTGCAGCTTCAAAAAATAATTTCAAATTTTGCACCCGAACTTTTTGTTATTATTTACCGCAGACTTACAATTATAAGAAACCCTCTAAAACACTGTGTAAATAGTATATATTGTGACAATCCAAAACTATGTTAATTAGAAGAAGCTAAAGATGACGAATAAACAAAAAGTCGTCGTGAAGGAAGTAGAGAGCATCAGCAGTGTAAAAATAGCATTTCTCAGGGTAATACGCGCGTAGTAGGGTGGGCGCGAGCTGCCAGGGTTAAAGAACGTGATTCCGTGAAGGCGCAGAAGCGTGAAAAACTATATCCGTTAATCCCGAGTTATATAGGGAATAAACCTCGAGTTACGAGCGCCTTTGGCATTTACGCAGAACCGAATAGACCATACGCGCGGCTCGCGCTACCCGCGTTATAGTGCTAGAATTTCAGAATTTCTCCGCGCGCGGCCGCGCGCACGCGAGCGAGACGCGCGTCGCCTTTCTTATATATAAAAGTTATACGCCTGAAAATTCGAGTTATTACCCGGCGTGAAATGGCCTTTCGAGGCCATTTCGAGGATGATCTTTATAATGGCGGCTGTTAACTTAAATTCTGATGATCATTAATTCTTGCGTTATTATTGTCATCTTTACGTTTTTTCTCTCTTGACGTGAGAATATTAATGTAGATGTTTTTTTTGATTTATTGAGCTATATGTTATTATAGTTTAAATGCGGGTATTTCATAATTATTATAATGGAAGTAGGTATAAGTAATGTAAATAAAGTTATATTCTTATAATTCAATTTTGCATTTAAATGTTTATAAATAATCAGAAAGCAAGTATGAATACAGATAAATTATTTTTAAATGTTTTAGTAATTATCATACGAATAATGTTCTCATATAAAATCAACTGCTAAAATTATGTGGGTGCTTAGTTATCGATTATCAGTGCCGATGTCCTCCTTAAAGAGATAGAGCAGTATCTCTTTATCTTAAATTTTCCCGAAATTGAAACTTCTTTACATTCAGCAAAATTTACGTTAAAGATCCTTTAATAAGACAAAATTACAAAATTTAAATATAAATACTAGAATTTTAAAAAGAAACTATATGTTGCAAAGACTTGTATACATCTAATGTATAGAAATTCTACACGAATTTGTATTCGTATGATTTGCACTTATAAAATTAGGGTTCTTAAACGAATAAAGAAATAAACCTCGACATCTTCCATAATTTGTTTATTCCTAAGATGAGTATATCTAGATACTTAATATAGAGATATAAATGTCTTAATTAAAAATGACTTGCATTATACAGCCGTACAAGTGAAAAAGACACGTAAGTCCATTTATCTTCGATTGGAGTAAATGGACAAAAACTATTTCGCTTTAATACAGCATTAGCGAAGCATTTTTCAAAAATATAACGTCATTTGTTTTAAGAAAAGTGATGATTCTACATCATATTCTGTAAAAAAAAATACGCTTTTTTTTTATTATTTGCAATGTCAAACCCGACATACGATAGTTTTTAAATGAAAACGCAAGGTAAAAAGACCGCAAGTTGAAAATTATATCGTAACGTATTGAAACCGTATTGTATCGGAAGCGTCCACTCAGTGCTTTTACAAGTAGACAAGACCGTAAGTCGACATACGGTTCCTCCCAGTTGTACAGTGGTGATGTATTTCGGTCGAAATACAGAAATTTCATGACAAACGGTCTTTTTTATCTAAAATAAAATCGACTTCAGTTGAACAAAAAAAATATTTAAAAAAAAACGTAATTCTTTACGAATTTTTCATTAGATAAATCAGATGCAGTTTTTTTTTTGAATCAAATGGTATAAAAAACTCATTTTCATCAAAATTTTGACATAAGTGTATTTTTCACTTGTAGAGCAGTATAGCTTTTATTATAAAAAAATCATCAATAAGAATTATCAAAAAAAGCAAGGCTTTGTATCTTTCACGACAGTGTATTTCACCTAAATCTAAGCTTTGCCCTCTCCGCCCTTCAAAATCTTAATATTCCAACGAAAAAAGCCCGC
>JAPYZB010007597.1:36-11371 GCA_030522745.1 Eupelmus kiefferi | reverse complement strand
TCTTAGATTTCTGCTTTTTTCTCATTGCAGAACTCGCAACTCACACAAAAAGATTTTCTGTATAATTAAGATTTTGAAAGTTCGAAGACCATTTTTTTTTCTTACAAAGAACTGCGAGAAAGAAATGAAAGAGCACTTCATATAACGAGCTCGTACCAGTTAGTGCTTTTAAGATTTTTAATATGTTTTTTTTTGGAAACCATTATTTTCATCCTTCATTTTCTGTACTTAAAAGCACTTGGCGAGTAGAAATCTTTGACTGCCGTTTGTTAAAATAAATTATGGCTTAGACGACTCCAAAACGTTTAAAAATTTTAGCGTAATTTTACGAAATTTATATTTTAATGTATTCATAATAAAAATATTTAAAAGTAATACAATTCCATGATAAAATTGTAGTATGCAATAAATTTGTTAAAAAACCTGATGTATTAATGATAAAAATATATTTGAACAAACTTAATAAATAAGTCTGACTATACTCGACTTATACTACTTACGGCGTTTCTCAAATTATAGTTATTTATTTCTCTACTTATATGTTCATTGTTAGAACAATTATATCGTAATAATAATTTACTCAGTGAATGTACTAGAAAAAAATTAAAATAAAAATACTTGAATAAAATAAAAATACTTGAAACCCTCACCGGATAATACCGCCCACCGCTCTTCTGTCTCTCGCCAATATCAGCCCCGCTCGCCCAGACTCCACAACAAAACTTATAACTCCCAGAAAAAGCGCTGCCGGTAAAATTTGCATAATTCACTCGCGCATCGGCGAGAATCCTCTCAAAGGCGAAGAGAGAGAGCCCATGGCCATAGCTCGCTCCCGCAGCAATCCCGTTCGCTCCCGCAAACTCCACTAGCACCACTCTCACTCCCTCCTCCCTCTACGTGCGAGCTCGCTCGCTGGGACGTGCGCCGATCGCGTCAAGTTTGCTTTGAGATGAACTGCCGCTCTCCCTCCCTCTCTCATCCCGAAAGTTCGCCGCTAGTTTGTTTGAGATCGAATTGCAATGCGTAGATCGACGCGCATCGATAGCTGGTAAACTTTCCCCGGGATCCGTCGAATAAACATCGGGAGCGCGTCCGTACGTGCACGCCGGGGCGATGATGAAAAACGACGGCCGGATGATCATCCGTAAAGAGGCTCGGGCGCAATTACCCCCCCGAAATTTTATATCTTCGCTCGAAATTTAATGGCGTTTGGAAATTTAATAACGCTGAGACGAGGCGGCAGGAGGAATTAAGAGGCGTAATTAGGAGCGTAAAGTGCGAAATTTGAGAGGCCGGGCCCCGGGGCTCGTGAAAGAGCGCGGCTTTTCTTTTTGGCGCGGCCCCGCGGGTTGTAAAATTTTATTTGGAAAAGTGTGCGAAATGAGATTTCTTTGTGCTAGTTGCCGAGTGTGTTTATTATTAGAGAAAGGAGCTTTGCGCGGAGGCGTTTTTTTTTTGACGGGTGAAAGTTCCCGTGAAAATAAGCGAGGGGAATAAGATTAAAAAGGGGTTTGAATTTCCGGGTTATTTGATACTTGACTACTTAAATTTTATACGTAATATATATTCGATCTCTATTAAAAGAGCGTTTATTTAATACGATTATCTAATGAATTGCAAAAAACGGATAAAAAATAATATTTTTTGCACTATCTATATGCGCAAAGCCGTATTTTACGATGATAATAAAGCGGCTCAATAAAAATTTTACTACTCGAATAAAATCCTCTTCGTCAAAATTATGACGAGAAATTAAATTTTCTCGAATCTCCCTTTATTCCTCATTAATCACCGCTCAGCGTACACGCAAACTCGCGCCTCCCGCTTAAATTAATCGCGATTCAGCGGAAATCCGCTCGCCCGAAACTTTTATTGCCGTGCATTATTTTCTTTATCATCATCGGCGACGATAAATGATTATAAATAATCCGTAAAAACAATCTCGGACACACTAGTCCACTCTATATATAACCGATAAAGAATGACGTAGAGCCATACCTGCGGCGAGCGGCCAAGGGACCAGCGTCCCTTTTATTATCTCGCTCGAGCATCTGACCTTATCATAAACCAGCCCCAGAGGAAGAAAGAGAAGAGAAAAATTTCGTAATATCCATATACGAACCGTAGCCCACGTGCTAGCTCCGCTTTACGCTCGACTCGATCTAGCTCGAGATTAATTAAATTAGGCCCGGCTTTACTGCCTCCCGTCACGCCTCCGGCTCCTAATCGAACAAATATATCCGTCCATCCACACCTCCGAAAATTCCTGCAGTCAAGTTTTTCAATAATCCGGGGAGGGACTTTAAAGGGGGGCCGTCTCTTTTACGAGCCATACGGCCGCGCTATTAATGAACAATGGCGCGCGGAATTTTTACGAGCCCGAGACGTTATATATAACACGAGCGGCGCGCGCACACATACACCGGAAATACGCTTTTCTCGGCGTATTAACGCAAGCGAGCTATCGGGAGCAAGAAAAGCGGGTAGGAGAAGTTGCGCCGGGAGTGAGAGAAAGAGAAGTGCTGTATACGAGGAAGAATGAAGCGAGCGCGCCAGAATGAGAAAAGTCCGGCGAGCGCGGTTAACTTTTTTACACGCTGAGATGCGCGACTAGCTTGGAGCTCAGTCTTACTTACTCCCGCGCCTTCTTTTTCACCTGTACCGGCTTCTTCTCGGCCTTTAGTTGAATGTATAGGCTGGGGGAGCTCGTATTATTCTCGCGGCGCTTTCTTGCGTCGTTCGGATGCTGGTTGGGATAGTTGGTTTTTCGTCGGTTCGTTGATGGAGTCGGAGAAAAGCGGGGCTGATTCGCGCGTCAAGGCTGAAGGATCTAATTCGTTCTGACATAATCGGATTTGCAAAATTTGGAGGAGTTGAAGGTTTGCTATTTGTTGTTGAAAAACAAAGTTTAGGAGCGGGAAACTAAGCGAAATTATTATTTGCAAGCGAATAGTTTCGGGACGTGAAATGCTTTATCGAGAGTATGTGATGCAGGGGGTGGTAAGTGCTTGATGGATTGACCGCGTAATTTCAATTATTTTCGTTTTTCCGTCCGCTCGGCTCTTTTTTTAAAGTTGCTGAGCCAGATTTTCGCGAATGAAATGTGTTTATTATACTGTGTTTAAATGTTGCGTGAGGAGAGGTTATAGCAGTACAGAAGAAATTTAAAGGAATTTATTATGTCTATCTACTTTGATTAATTTTTTTGAATTTTACAACGTATGTATTATTATTAAAAGTATATGTGATTAAAGTAATTTGATTCGAATTATACATAAATTTTTTTTATTCTGTAAGAATTCACGTAAAAATGTAGAAAGAGTATCTCTTTACATATTTTCTCTATCCGTTGGAGAACGGTTTTAAAATTAAACTATATTACATATTTATAATTATTAGTTTCATCCAAGTCAAAAACAAACAAAAGCCTTAATTAACCCTCAGAAATTCAATTGCAATTACATCCGTCAACTCTCGAAAAATTCAAAACACTATCCCGCGCTGGCAAAGTAAGCCGTCAACCATCCCCGCTGAAAACAATCGAAAGCGATGCCATTCGTCGGGCAGATGACTTTTTAATTAGTATACATAAGCAAGCTCATTAACGAGCTTACGCGTACCTCTAATTGGGGCGCGCGCGCTTTTCGTGTACACAGGACACGAAAACACAGCGCGCCGCAAAAACACAACGGCTGTGACGATACTCCACACTGCAGGGGGGTCAGAGAGTTCATAGCCTCGGGGGACTTAGAGGCTGCTCCGGTTTGATTCGCATCATTCAACTAGAGGGGTGGTCTTTGCCGCTGCGGCGCTAACTAGCTAATTACAGGGGGAGAGAGAGACATGGCTGTCGACGCTAGGACGGATCCAGCTAATCACATGTGACTGCACAAAAGCGGCCCAGCAGGCCTAATAAGTAGGCACTTCGCTGCCGCGCGGTCTAATTTATGCGGACGCGTACGCGTGTTGTGATATGTGACAGAAACGAGAATGACTCTTTTATGTGGGTGAGGTTGATCTGTGCTCTGGTGAATTTGTGCGCATGACTAAGGGCGACTGTTTTCATAACGGTTTGTTTTTTATTGGTTTTCTATGGGACAAAATGGGATAACAATCTAGATGGAGCTTTGAATTGTACCAAGTGTTCTGAAAAGCGATATTTTTTTTAGCTCTGCGGAGTGCACTTGTCAAAATGTATGCTGTTGCATACTGTGACGAGGTGCAGTTTTTGACGATCAAACGATAGCTGCCAATCTAGCGCGGATATTGCGGGATTTGTAGTCTTGTTTTTGATAAGGTGTATTTTAAACGGGTTGATAAAACGTTCAATTTAAATATTTTTTTTCGGAGGAGGAAATTCAAAGTAAATTCTATGCAACATGATCTTTTAAAAAATAAAAATATATTGAATTTTTTTTTCATAAAAATGTAGTTGATTAGTAATCCAAATCTCACATTACACTCATTTCTAAAAGTAAATGTATTTCTTAAAATTAAATGTTTTATCGATACTTACGTATTCAGGAATATAAAATATAGCGCTTCGACTCACCTGTAACACAAAAAATAAACAGATTATATTAAATATTAAAATACTTTATAAATAATAGATTTATCATATACTTTTAAATTAACTGAAATATATCACAAGTTTTATTTTTTTTAAAAAGAAAATAAAAATAAAAACAATTGTATCTGTTATTTCCAAAATAAAAATATATTAATTTGGATCTTCGAATATGTATAATTTTATAGTATCTATTCATTACTAAAATAAAACTGGCATAAATATACATAGTAAAACATATTTCCATTTAATTTATTATTCAAATTAATTAGAAATATTTATCCTAGTTTAGCACTTTATGCTAGAACTAAAATTTACATAAACTGAACTAATTATGTTTCAAATAGAAACTTTTTTTGCACACAATACTAAAATGTCCATAATTCAAGCTTTTAGGCCTACTTATAAAAACCTCTAGACACGTGTACCATATTTTGAGCAAAAAAAGACCCTGAAAAAGTTTCAATAAAATCTATGACCTGGAAGATGTGACCTATCTTTGTAATATTTAAAAATATATTTGTCAATCAAACAGTTTTAGAACAGTTGATAGCCATGCAATAGCGCAATTACGTTTTCATCAACTTTTTTGTCAAGGTTATTTTAAATTCAATATCACGGTGTAGTGATTGCTTTTTGACATGTAATATTTTTCTATTTTGGTTCCATATGTAAAACATTTTATGTAAAGAACAGTGTAAGAACTCTCGGTGACATTAATACGTAGTTTATGCAGATGATTATAATATAAATATACTTTTTTATTGGATACTCTCTCAAGACAAGAAAATATCATAATTTTTTCTGATTATAAAAATCTCAATAAAAATTCATTTTTATCAAATGATTTTTGAGAAACAAATATCATTATAATTTATATTAGTTGTAAATTTGCTTTGAAAAAAATACGTAGGAAAATATATGATGATTAAAAATAATCTGTAGTTTTAAAAGATGCTAATATATGTTGACTGTCATCCTAACTAAATTATATACACAAGTCCATTGAAACATAATAACTATAGTCCTATATTTTCTAGCTTTCGCTGAAACATTCAATACTTAACAACAACTGTTGATTCCTGACATTCATTTCAATAATTCGCAAAAAAGTCGGTATTTTTTCAGCTTTAAAAACATCAAGAAAAATACTCTTCCCATTGGCATCAAAAAATTTTCAATGATACGCCACCGTGCCTCGTTACACCTAACGGAAACAGCATTCGCCGTGAAACAGAGCGAAAAACTACGGTTTACGTTATCTGCAACTACACACCCACCCTCCAC
This sequence comes from Eupelmus kiefferi, assembly GCA_030522745.1. NCBI lineage: Eukaryota > Metazoa > Arthropoda > Insecta > Hymenoptera > Eupelmidae > Eupelmus > Eupelmus kiefferi. The sequence goes on along the minus strand of JAPYZB010007597.1, from coordinate 5,517 downwards.
CCTACCTAAATAAAAAATTCCGTACGAAGAAAACACGCTTCGAAAAAGTAACTCCCAGCTCTGGCAGACAGAAGCGCGAGGCTTTAAACTTCTGTCCCCATACACAGCGAAAAATATTCCTCCTAATTTACAACTGACCGAGCAGCTCGACCCGACTGAATACAATACGACGGCCTAGCGGGCACGAATCCCTAACAAAATACTCTATACAGAGAATCTCGAAAAAAGCGCGGACAAAAGGATCCTTTTGTTGTACACTCTGTTTCAGCCTCTCTCTTCTCTCTTTTTTTCGTTATCGCGGGGACTCCAGCACGCGCGCAACAAACGTATCGCCTTCCGCGTATTTATTGCGCCGGCCTAACCATTTCTGTTTGTTTTGTTTTTTTTCGTCGAGGTGATTTTCCACGCGACGCGTACAACAACAAAAAAAGAGCGGATCACGTGAAATTTGCGCGTCGCCAAGTCGATGATGAACAGAAGAGCTGGAAAAAGAGAGAGAGATAGAGTCAGGGACGCGTGTGTGGATGGGCCGATCGATACTTTCAGCATTCTTTTCCAGCACGGTTCAATTACCGCATTCCCCTGCAGCAGAATGTCCGACGCTGCGGGAACGAGGTCGATCGAGCTTCTCCCTCTCTCTCTCTCTTTTATTTTCACCTTTTTTCCACCTTTCCCGCGCGCCCTTCGCAGCCGCTGTATTTTCGGGGGGACGCTCGATTTCATCTCCCCGCTATTATCGGTCGGCCCTCTCGATTAGAATGAAAATGTCTGGCGAGCCCCTCTCTCTTTTTCCGCATAATGTCGGCCGCTGGATGAAAGGATCAGGCTGCTACCCTCCTGGGGTGACAATTTTTAATATTCCACGCGTGATGTCATTAGAAGCTTTGTTGGAGCGTTGACGAATGATGTTAGAGCGCGAGCGGGGGATTGAATTAAAGGAGGCCAATGCGATGTCCTTTGTGCACTTGCTACCTAGCGTAAGTGGCGGAACGATCTGAATTTGAAGAAGCGGAAAGCACCTGATCAATAATTGCGTCCTGTGATGCAGATGTAGTGAGATGGATGTGTGTAATTAATAATTAAGGCCTGACTGCACCTTTTTTAAGAATTTGAACTATTTCGATATTTATTTCGATGGATGTAGCTTGGCGTCGGGGCGGTGTAACTAAATATGCGGAAAATTCTGAGCGACGCGACGTAGCGGAAGTAGCGTGCCGATGAAAATCCGTCGAAGGTTCAAAAACGGAAAATTCTCAGAATAATTCAGTAGAATTATTGTAATATTTCGACTGCGTGCAACGATTCAATTATGTGACAGGCGCGTTGTGTATTCGTTTTATCACTGACTGATTACCTGGCGCATTCGGTTGCAGATACCCCAGACACTGATAATATCTAAACAATGTTAGCAATGTGATGCGCGGCGTAAATTCCAGGACCACTGGCATAGCCAACATAACAGTCGAGATTAGTCTGATATCTAAATATACTGGCCGAACGTACGATTGTCACTGAACTGACTTCCTGTAGCGTAGCAAATTATGCCGCGCAAGTTTAATCAAAAAGTAAATGCTCCAGCTGTTTCTGTATATATGTGAATTGTAACAGTAGTACGTTTTAGTAACTTCCGTCAAACGGAATTGTAACTCTGGCTATTGTAACGTATCGTGACCGTGACTATCGCTGGATTTTCAGGGGTGAGTACAATTTTTATTCAACTTTTTTTCCCATGCATACATCATACAAAGAGATGGCTGGCCAGTGAGCTGGTAAAAAAGGGATTAGGTTGTCGATGGCATCAATATTTCATAGTCAAAGTTAAAAATATCGGAACGAAAATTGAAAGAAGGAATTTTCAGTTTCGAACGTATGTCAAGCGTCTTTTGCCGAAACGCTGAAACCATTAATATTCATTTTGTTCAAAATAAATGCTTTCCACAAAAGCATACATTTTTTGTGAATTAATTGCATTGGGCATACGGAAAAAATTGAATTTGCGTACCCTTTGTTCCGTATGAACGTGTGTGGCTAGTATGGTAAAATCATTACATATGCTTGTACATTTATGTAAAAATACTAAATCAAAGCTATTTGTATTTTGTTTATCTTATTGATGAAAATTATTAAATTAATTCACCAAAAAATTTTTTATTGTTAAAAATAAAATAATTAACTTTATTCAAACAATTTTAAAGATAATTTTACAAGTTCACTCACAAATTTTTTTGACATCATGATGAATTCTCTAATTTAAAATAACATTTATTTTATATTCATTCACTTATCCTGAAATTATCGTGCACACATTAAAGCTAAAACAAATAATGAATAAAAATTTTCATAATAACAATAGCAAATAATAGTAAAAATATCAACGATCTCCAGCGCAGAGCGAAATTTTGATGTCACTTTTTCTATCTCCAGCTATGCGCTTTTAAATTTCCAAAAAGTCCGCTCTTTATCCAATATTAACCGGACTCCGAAAAAAAGGAACTTTCTCTCTCGCTATTTTGCGCTCCGCTCGCATTTTCTTTATTCCAGCTTTCTCGTCCGCCCTATCTCCCCACGCGTGTGTTTCGCAATCGCCTCGCAGCGACAGAGGCGCAAAATTCGCTCCGAAAAGGGAGGAAAAAAAACGCATATACCTAAAACGCACGCGAAGCGCTGCTGCAACGCGATAATAATGAATTGGATTTTTTTTCAGCGCTCGTTTTTGAGAATCGCGCTCGCGCTCGCTTTGTTAAATTTCTTATGTTCATTTGAAAGTAGTCTTTGAAAAAAAAGCTGGCTTTTGAGCGCAAAGCCCGGCTGGATAAAACTAATAGCGGTAATCGGGCGTGAAAGTTATTAAGCGCTGATTCGCCGGGCGCGCAGCTTTGCAGCGTCGCCGGGGCGTAAAACGAAATTCGGAAAAAGGGAAAATCAAAATAAATATTGTCGAGCTGGCGTTGAGTGAATTGATGAAAGCTGATTCACGTAATCGCGCGATAAATTGGAATTATTTTGCTCGATAAAAGGCTGATCCTTTGATGTGTTAAACTATATTCCACTCGAAAGTCTGCGCGCTTGTTAATGGTTGAAATGTTATTTATTAACATTTGATGTTTTCCTCTTAGCTAAATAATTTATTTTATCATTTACATAATTAAACGTACTTATCGTGAAATCGTTTGCATTCATAAAATTTTTCATTAATTAGCTTGTTTAAATCAAAGAGATATTAATTAAACAATATTATCCATATTTCATACGAGTACGTATAATAAAAACGTTCTCAGCAATTTAGTCACAATCATTCGAGCATACACCTAATAGAAAAAATATCGCACACGCACCAATCCGAAGAAAAATAACAAAAATTAGCTCGAAGCCCTTAACACCGATCGCGCGACCTGAATATCCCAGCTTCTCTCGCTTCTCCCGCTGATTACTCGCATCGGCAAATCGGCACTTTTATACGCACGCGATATCGTCTGAAAAGGGCGCGCAAAGTATCAAGAGCCAGTAGCGGAGGGAGAGAGCAAAAGCAGAGCGGAAAAGCTCCAACTTTCGTCCCGCAGAGAAAAAAAAAGCGCTGAATGACAGAGGCGAAAAAACGGCGAGCTCGGAAGAAAATAAGCTCGGTCTCCTAAGCCCGATGATTTTTCATTCGGCTCCCCCGTTTTTATCGGGGCATTTCACACGTACGGCTCTCGAAAAAGAGCGAGAGAGGTATATGGAGAGGGAGCGCCGTCCCTTTTCGCTCGATTTCCCCGGCGTTATTTCGCGATGCAGGTACAATGGACGCGTCGCTGCCCTTTATTCCTGCGATTCGCGTATATATAGATACCACGCGGAAGCCATTAACGCTGATCAAAGGCACGGGCGCTATAACAAAAGCCATTTCGATTATACTCGTTAAAAGCTCGCCGAGAGAGAGTGAGGGAGAGGGAAAGAGAGAAAAAGGCTGTCATATGCGAGCGCCAGTTCAGCGGGTTTATATCGGCTGAATCCGCCACGCGCGCCTGGACCTGTATATGTAGGAAGTGCCTCTAATTAATCGGACAATTTTCATCTCGAGGACGATGGGGTGGAGAGAAAGCGAGAGAGAGAAAGAGAGAGATAGAAATAAAGAGAGAGAGAGAGAGAGTGGTGACGCCCACACGTGTAGGACGATTCGCGCTCGCGCACGTGGATGAAAAATAAGCGCTAGCCCGAGTGCGCGCGCGGCCGCCTCGTTGACCTTTTGTGCAGCGAGAGCGTCGAGAGTCTATTTTTCGACTCTTTTTCGCTTCATTGTTACAGTTTGTTCGCGGAGGCTGAAGTGCCTCGATATGGATCGAATGTCTGATAGGGATTGGAAACATTTTGTCACAGCGCGCGCTTTGTGAGAAATCTCTGATCAAGCATTTCTTTCAGCAAATATATCTTTCCAGATGAGTGATATTGAATAGTTGCGTTTATTTCTAGAAGCGTATTAGTATTTTTTTTATTATTATTAGAATCTAGAGGAGAATTAGTAAAACGTTATAGTCTGATAGACAGGTTTAAGCTGCTGAGCGGTTAATTTTAGATTATTGAAACTTCGTAAGTAGAAACAGCCGAGTGTGGTAAGACTTGCCAATTAAATATTCAACCAGCTTCAAAATGGTTTATTTCTAATTATGTAATTTGCGTTCCCATTACTTATGCCTCGTTGTCGACATAATTCGCGGACTCAAAGCAATAAAAATCCAACTTATCTCGCAGACGCAAGTACCGTGGCGCTTACTCAACGCAAAACTAACATTAACACTACTTATTTATACTTTTTTTAAAGTCCCTCAAAGAAAAAGAACTCGCTGGGAGTAAACTGCTTTTTCAGCAAAAAAAAAAAAAAAAAAAAAAAAAAAAAAAAAAAAAAAAAAAAAAAAAAAAAAAAAAAAAAAAAAAAAAAAAAATGGAAGAAACATGCGCATAATGTGCAGCAGTCGGTATGCGCGCGCAGCGGGCCGGCTAAAACGCGCAAATATTTATAAACCCTGCGCTCGCGCGCGAGCGTTTGACATAATGAAGAAGCACTCTCGGTACCGGAAAATGGAAAATTTTCAGCACTAAAAGCTTCGAAAAGCTCAACCTACATTTCACCTAGCGCTTTACGCTGCGCGCGCGAAATTAGCCCAGTTTTCCTTCCGATTCCAGTAGCGAATTTCCTCGCGCACGAAAAACAACGCGAAAAACAAACAAAGGAGGAAAAAAAGCAGACGTTAGACAGGCATGAAGATCGCGAAAAGTTTTCGCGCGTGACGGAATCGCGTAGTATTTTCACTATGTCATCCATTAACGTACTACGCGTTTCCATGGGCTTTGAGCTTGAGCTTCGAATTTTCTTTACGACAGGCAAAGCGGCGCGTTTGTGATTTTTCAATTACGAGAATGCGCCGCCGAGGATTGCTGCTTCCTTTTTGACGTGCGCGCAGGCTCAATGAGTCGAAAAATAATAAAACTGGAAAAACACGCTTC
>JAPYZB010007591.1:0-12625 GCA_030522745.1 Eupelmus kiefferi | reverse complement strand
TTCTAATTTATAAAATTCTATATAAACATACCTTTAAACAATATCTTATATCCTAGCTGAGATTGAACTTGCGATCTTGTTGATAAAAAACGTTAAGATAAGCTTTATCGAGTGTTATGATTAAAATTGTCTATATTTATTACAGGCTGGTGGAAAAATCCAGTTTATATTACACAAAAATATTTATATTTTAAATTTCCTGGAAAATTTTATTTGTAGAGACAATGACAAAGATAAGGAAACTGTTCTAGGTAGAACGTTTTTACAATCGGTAACTTCAGTTCTAAAAGCGAAAATACATTTACTATAAAAATATGTGTTTTGTAATATAATTTTGATTTATTGTAACTACTGAGTTTACTGTTTTTTAATTCAATGAAGATCTTTTCGTTATTCGAAAATTTAATTGAATTTTGCAACAATAATGGAAAAAACTAAATAAATTTTAAATTTATCTACCCAATCTACCCCCTCCCTTCAATTTTCACCTAAAATAATTTCCAAAAAATCGCCTTGAAAAACCCACCCACGCTTACCTCATTTTGACTCTTCCCTGAACCGTCTCCGTCCACCTGAAAACTTTCTCGGCCAACTTAGCTCTCGAGACTTTTTGGCCTCGGCCCGCCGGTGTTGGATCGTTACTTAAAACGATTGCTTGTCGTCTCTCCTTCCGAAACTTTCCGGATCCCCGCTCGTATTAGCTACAGCAGCGTACAACGAGGATGATGAAAAAAGAAAAAAAACGGACGCCCAGCAAAATCCGCGCGCGATGCCTCCTTTTCTTAACGCAGCCGTCGAGTAACGAGATGCGGCGAATCTCTTTACGGCGTCCCTTCGCGCAAAGTACAAAGTTCGAGAATGCCGGGCGTTCGGAACTTGGTAATTCGATGAGCGCGAGAGCGCGGCAATAATTTTAGCGAGGCTCTTATCTCTCGTCGGGCTTAAATCGAATTTATTTAATTTTTTTTAATTTTTAGTTCAGTTGTAATTTTTATTTAAGTTGGAGTTATCGGTAGGTAACTGTAGGTTTTGGTGTTCTTTGGAATTGAGTTGTTGTTATTTTATCCATTTAACCTACTCACAATGCATTGTAAACACAGTTTTTTTAAAGGAAAACATACTTCAAAACTATATTCGTATTATTCGTACTATTCGTTTAAAAACTAAAGAACGATCTAAATTTTTTCTAACTTTTCTAATTAATTGTTTAGTCACTGCAAAATATTTTATAGTCAGTTTAACAAGATAACTTTTAATTTTCACATAATAATTATGTTCTTCTATTAACTATTCTCATCTTGATTTATTTCTCAAGTACCAAAACTACTCAAATTCTCAGCACTTTATTAAGTTTCCGAATATCAAAAAAATCCATCAGCCCCATTAATCTTCCCGCAAAATTTTCATAATAATCCACCAATAAGACGAAAGCCGAGCTTAATTAAACGAGAGGAACAAACAATTAATATCCTGGAAAATTGCCGCCCCCATAATTCGCCCTGGCAGCATAATTCCCGCGCTGGCGCAGTCAGAAAATTCCGCATTTGAATATTTTCTTAATAAGCGACAATTTAATCGCTCCCGCGTCCCGCTCGCCGCGCGCAAAAGGCAAAATTAAAGGAACTCCCGAGATGAGGATAGAAAATAAAAAAGAGAGAAGAGGGAAGAAAGCCCGGTGAGCTATAAAGAAGACGCTTGCGGCTCTCTATATATACGCGCTCGCGCAATCAAAAGCTCGTTAAGATGATTTATAAATTGCTCGGCTCATTTGCATATACGCGCCGGCGCGCCTAGCTGACGAATGCCTTTTTCTCCGATTTGCATCCCCCCCTACCTTTCATACGATTGCACCTCCGCCCCCGTCGCCTTCGTTTTTCAACCCCCCCGCCTGCGCTCGCTCCCCGAAAACTAATCCACACCGATATCGCCCGTTGCGGTCGTGCTTCTATGCAGGCGTGTTTTTTTCTCTCTTTCCACCGCTCTATGTCGGCGCCGATATAAATCAGGATTTCGTGAAAATCAATTACAGAAATGCGCCCGCAGAGAAATTCGATATAGCGCGCGCCGCGCGGTTGCATTAGAGGGGACAGAGAGAGAGAGCGAGCAGGCCAAGTGGATGAGCCTGCTTATAATTCCGATTGCACTGTGCAAGAGCGTATATATATGTAATGTATTATGCCAACAGATGGACAAGGAATAAAATAAATCGTAAAAAAGGAGGTCGAGGGTTGCGCGCGGGGCTAATCCTATGCCGCTGCCGCTCTGGGCTGTTCTGTGGCCGCGCGCACGTCGATGCTTATTAATCTGGGTAATTGAATGGAAGGTGCATCGGGCGCTATTTAATTAATTGCATTAGCGACGGTAATTTATGCGATTTTTTCCGCCGGCGTAGGTGTGGGCTTTCGAATTGAAATTTATTGCTGTTATAAGGGCGCTCTTTGTGCGGAACTGGATGCTAGTGATGTGTATAGCTGTTCGATTGTATAAATTAAAAGTATACTCTGCCGGGATGTAATATTTCAGAATTGTATGAGCAAGATAAAATTGGATATATTAATCAAAAATATTTTATTATACTTAATGTAACCATTCATACATATGGATTTGTTGATCATACAATTCAGTTAAAAAATTTCGTCAATAAAGCTTACTTTAACCCGCTACTTCCAACAGACCCTCCGCACACTGCTACTCCAATACATCTGCTTCAACACCAGCCAATCGAAATTCGCAAACCTACTATACTACTCTCTCCGAAAACCCCAATCACTTTCTCCAACGCGAAACAGAGCGCGCAAAACCACATCTCCTCCCCTAGCCACATCGAAACGCTCGGCCAAGCGAAAATCTGCCGGAATCCTCAGGCCCGCTTACGTACAGATGCCCCCGCGCAAAGACAAAGAACCGCCGTAAATCATTGGAACATTTAAAATCAACTCAGCAAGAAAGCGGAACGCGCGTGCCGGGGCACTTTATTTACCGCGTTACATTTGGCATCGGTTTTCGTGGCTATATACTCTCGGCTCTGGGTGCTCGCTGGACCAAGACGCGGGGCAACCCCAGCAGCCCGGCGGGCGATAAAAAATGGCGTTGCTTATAAATTCGAGCGACCCCTGCGAGAGAGCGCGCGAAGTTCGCTTATAACTAACGGCGCGGGGAACGCCCTTGCTTAAGGCCCGGACGCGAGGAGCTGGTTTGTAAAGGGGAATATGGAATTGCTGAAAAACTGCGGGGTTGCGGGTTGTTTGAATATTCAAGGGGTTTCGAGGTGATTAAAAGGGTGGTGGTGGAAGGTTGTGGGTGTGGTGGTTGAGTGAAAGTTTGTGTTTTATTGGTCTAGTTTTGTTGTGGTTTTATTTTGAAATGGTATGTGACATATAAAGGTTTTTGTGATAATTCAAAACGTTAAATGTGGATAAATCGAATTTTTATTGCAAAACTATTTTCTATATCATTTCTAGAAAATTGTTATTACTACATTTGTTTAATTGATTTACGCAAACGCATGTAAAAATGAAATAAAATTTAATCCACATGTGATTTGACCTTTAGGATACGACACGATGTCGAAGACTTCCACATGCCATAAAATTAATGAGAGTTCTGCAGTTCTTTTCGACCGTGAAAAACATTCATATGTTTTTTTATTTACTACAGCTTTTTCGCCCTTTAGGATGTGTTCGTAACGACTTCAAGTACGCGACCTTCGATATTTGTGATTTGGCTACTAAAAGGAGGGAAAAAGTTATCTGCTTCTTACTAACTTGTATGCATGACTTTTACTGCTGAGATACTTCGGATACGTGATTCGATTTCTAATATTAAAATTTCATCGGAGCGAAATGTCTTAACATACTGAAACCTAAATCACATGTTACTTTTATCATTCTAATTTTCATAGTAATAGGATTTCTTTGTTTGCTTATATACCGTATTTTTATTGATTAGTCATTTTTTCTATTACGTACGAATTCTATATGTCTTCAAATAAATTCTATCAAATTTAATTTTGAGGTAGATAGTTTAAAACAAAAATTCTTTAGACCGCAACGCGGAAACCTCAAACTCTTATCATCCAATAAATCCAAGCGCGTAAACCTTCTTCCAAGACCATCAAATTACAACTACACCATCCTTCCCTCAATCACCATCGCGATTAAACATCACTAAAACCCCTCATTCCACCAAAACAAAAGGACAATCTTCATCACAAGCATCGAACCATAAACCCTCCAAACCAGCCGGGCCACCGTGCAATCAAAAAGGCCGGTAACATACATCATACAACAGCCGGTATAGATCAGTCAAAAAGGCTCTCCCACACAGGAACACAATGGGGAGCCAGCCAAGGAAGTTCGCGTGCTCGTAATGGGTTTATTTCACGGGCACAAGGCGCACATAACGCACAACGGATTAATACGTTATTGTGCGCTCAGGGAAGAGAGTGGCTCGATGACACTGCGACTTTTCGAGTAGAGAGAGAGAGAGAGAGCGGCAAGTGCGTCTCCCTCCTTCCCTTTCGAAGGATATCGCCGGCAGAAACCGCAGAGAGGCGCACACCATAACTCACCGCGTGCTTACCGAGGCAAGACACAAGGAATAAACGTTATCGCCCCGGCGATACAGCCGCGCATTGTTTGGCTTTTCATCATGTCTCTACGGTGCGTGCGATCGCGGCTCTCTCTCTATGTAGCTGGGGGGTTTCGTATATAGTCGAGTGAGAAGGAGAGAGGATGAAGGAGATCTATGATGAAGAGTCGAGAGGGGTTTGGGTTATTAATTGCGGAGGAGTTGCAATGGGAAAATGGAGTCGAAGGTCTTTGATCCTTTGATTTTGAGGGTTACGTTTGAATGTTGGCTTTGGTATGGAATAATGTTTCTGATGAATTTGATGCGTTGAATGTGATGGAGAAACGATGAGATTTTGGTTAGGTAGCGATGAATATTGATTTAGAGTTTGTCGAGTTTTTTTGATTATTCCATTTTGAGGATGTGAAGACTGCAGGATGCAAGATGAAAAATAATTCGATCATCGGGGAGGATGTCGGGTTCAGAATCGAGTTTGTAATGTGATTATATATAGACTAGTTTGTAATTCAGTAATAGCATAAAAGCTTATGACATTAATCATCAATAAGTAATAGATTTACTACAAAAATACCTTGTGAGTTCATAAAATTTTCACTTTAACGTCTTTTTGCACGTGCATACTGGTCAGAGGAAATATAATCTTTTAAAATCTTTTTAACTTCTCCAATAGGATTATCTAATCAAAAATATTGAAATGATCCAATTCTATTCTAGAATAACTTTATTAATTACCAAAGTAAAAATCTGAAAAAAAGTTTGAAAACTTTACTGGCCCAAGAAACATTATTCGTACTAACAATTCCAAACAACCACTACATTCCCCTAAACCATAAAAAATTAAAAATCTCCTTCAAAAATCTCAACTTTCTCAGAACGCACCAAAACAACCACCGCTCCAAAGGCGTCCACAAAGATCCACCCCTATCCTCCCATACACCCTCCTAAATAACCCACACGCGCATTCCTAATTCATCCTCGCAGCGCACCTTACCCGCCGTGAACCACATATATCCCGCGCATCCTCCCCCGCTGCTCTTCGGGACAATCAATTGCCGTCATGCCAGCTGCTAGCTGAGGCGCGCGCCGGGCGATTTTTCAATCGCGCCCGCAGGAAAAAAAGCATCGCTCGCGCGTCTCTGTGTGTGTGTATATAGTCACTCTCCCGCGGCGAGTCCCTCGGAATCCCTCGAATATTAAACGAGGAGTAGCGAGCCCTGGGATTATTAATTCAGCGATCGGAGCCTGCGCGCGCGCTCAGCCAGCGCATTAGGATTCCCGCGAGGTGGTCTCTATATGCGTGGAATGCTCGCTGTATGTAGTGTATATAGAAGCGCGCGTATATCCGCAAAGGGGAGCACGCGACGCAGAAATTTCAGAGAGGGACTCCCTGGTGTTTTACGCAACCCCAAACGAACGCGTGTAGCGGCACACGCTGAGGATTAAAGCCGGTGCGTCAGCGCTTTCCTTGGCGCAAGACGTCTGCGGGGTTCGTTATGTGGATGTGGTACTGTGCGGGTTCCTTGTGAGTTGCGAGATGCGACTGTTGGTTTTAATGTCGGTGAGGTTTGGTTAAGGTTTGGCGGCGATTGATGAATTAATGTTTCTGATATTGCGATGTGGGTATGATTGGGTGGATTGTCGGTGAGGTTGAGGGAGTAGATTGAAGGTGGGCGGTCTGGTAATTGGCGAGAGGTATTTTTAATAGACTGCATTGTAGAGTTGAGTTATTGGGAGGACGTTTAAATTTTATGTGTATGGAATCAAATTAAGTTTTGTAAAAATGTAACTGGGTGACCGAGCTGTAAGTTATTTAATAATTGAAAATGAAAAAATTCCAAATGGTTGTTTTAAATGATTAAAGGTTATAAATAATTATCTAGAAATTTTTAAATCATTTCAACTTGTCAAATTTAACTTTTCGATTAAACTTGTTGGTCTTTTTATGATTTTCGATAAGCTTTAAATACATTTCTAAAATGGTAAAAGAAAAATATTTCGTGTTTGCAGTAACTGATTTTTACGCTTTAAACGTCAATACAAATTTTGAAATTTTCAAATAGAAAAAATAAAATAAATCTTTTGATGCAATAAAACGTTTTTGACCACACAAAGTGAATAGGAACTATTGGTACGAATTTCTATTGCTTGCAGTATCTACATAGTTCGCGCTTCAATCACTACCGAACGTCTCAGGATACACAAAGGAAGCTCTACAGTAAGATAAGAGGAGTCGAAGACTTTGCAGTAGCTAGTTAACTATCAGATTGATCTGTTCCACTTGCTTTGTTTGTCAGATTTGTTAACAAGGCAATGAATTTTACTTTAATCGAGCTTCTTCTTCCTAATTGAATTGGATTGACAAATTAAATATTTCAATTGATTTGATGCGGTTTCCATATTGAATTTATGATTTCATTATGGAGGTTTTATGATTCGTAGTAGAATGAAATCTTAAACATTACAGTATGCCTCGAAGATTTTCCAATTCTATGCAACAACGACTAAATTATTTACTTTTGCAATGTGCTGTTAACCATTAAATTTTGTATTTACTTTTCTATTTTAATGTTAACCATTAAATTTTAATTTAATGGTAACCATTCATAAAACTCCCTCACACCCACAACTATGACAAATTCAAATTTTAACAATTCAAATAAAAAACCTCAATTTTCTCTCCACACACCGATTAATCAGCCACCCCTCTTACTCAACCGCACCGACGTAACATCGCATATTCTCATCAATCGCGAATTAGGCCACGTGCTTTACATACATTGTCCCGTCCCCCCAACTTTGGTCAATTTAAAATCATCTTCATCCTCGTTACTCAAAAAGGATTCAGCCAACGCGATTATATACATACACAGGACAAAGTCGACGCTCTCAAAGACCAAGGGGCGAGAAAGAGAATCAAACAATATAATTTCCCGACGATTATTACGCGGAATAATGACCGGCCAATTCTTCGGCTCCTCTCGGCCGTGAAGATGATCATCGGCGGGCGCCTCATAAGCGAGCATGACTGTCGCATTTTCCTTAATACGAAATAGAGACGCGGGATTCCCGAGGTGAGCTGCGTGTCCGCCCCGGCGATTATTATACTCGTTATCGCGCGCGTCTGGGAGCCAGATGCCAGGCGCGCGCGCGCGCGCTGACTTTGTTTTTGTAAGAGACTGCGGGCTGATTGTGCAGCGAGGAGAGCTGGATTGGTGGTTGGCGTGTGGCTTCGAGGCGTTTGTTGACGGGATTTACCTGTATTGGAGAGAATTATGGATTTTTAAATATTATTTTGTTTGTTTAAGAAAAATTTTTGGGATAATTAATACTGGTTATGAAGCAGCCAGATAAAAGAAGTCCTAAAAATTCCTATGATTTATAGAAAACTTAAAATTTTTTTTTATAGTCTATTTGTAGCTTTACTAACAAGTATTATAGTTTATTTTAAAGATTCTTTTCACGGTGTACTTATTACATTTATTTTGTTAGTGTCGCTAGTAAAAATGGATATATTCATATTTTTTGATACAAAAAGGAAGGTCTGTTTAAATAAAATATACTCAGAGAAATCGAAGAAACTCATGCTGAACGTCAAAAGGTATTTTGGAATTTCATAAAATAGTTCATAAAATAGATGTTTTGTAAGTCGCAATTTTGCCTTGCATCAGAATAGAACACAGAAACATGAATATCAAAATATGTACATACAACATAAGCTTTTGATCCCTGACAATATTTTGAAATATTTGTAAAATTACATTTGGTCAAGTTGAAAATCTGATCGTTTATTTTTTTTTAGCAACGAATAAACCACTAGTTGCAAGTCGACATTTTATTTTAATCTATCAGAATTAAATAAGATTATATTTATACACAATTTTGATAGATTATTTTCACGTGATAAAATATAATCTGCATTACAAATAACTTTTGAAATTCATTTATTATACAGTATTATAAATCTTTATTTAACAAAAATAATAATTATTCAGTTTAATTAATAACTTAAAAGCACATAACTTATTCACAGTTTGAATACCCAAATCCAAGCCTGGAATAGCTTCGCCTTTCTATAGCTGCGTCATATTACATTCTCTGTCTTCTCAACCAAAATTATTTCCTAAAATTCCACATTTCCCGCAATTTCTGTCCTCTTGATTATTTTAACGCCTCCGATTCTCGGTTGCTATAGGCCCGATCATTTTGCTACCGTTAAACGCGTCATTGCGCGCGGATTATATGATAAATCTTATTAAAAACAGTTATAATCGCGATGACCCGTCGGCACTCGGGACCCACATGTACAGCGCGCGTCGTCGAATCATCCTAATTTACGGTCCTGCGCGCTGATTTCGACTTGTTTGGCCACCGGAAATCAATAAATTTTGTCTTCTTTACATATTCAATGTATTGATTAGCCCAAAAGCTATTTGCATTGTAAGTACTATTAATGTGTGCTGTTTAACGAAATATATAAAATTAAATGTAATCTATTTTTAGTAATTAGCGGATATATATCTGAGTAATATTGTAATAATATTCCTGCTCTATTAAAGTATTACTTTTCTTTTGATAAACGTAATTTTATATCGATTCCTTTTAATTCAATATCTATTTTCATTAAAATTATTATTAATGTATGCTGCTTAATGAAATATATAAAGTTAAATGAAATCTATTTTTAGCAATTATCAAACATATATTATTTGAGTAATATTGTATTGATATTCCCTCATTATCAAAGTATTACTTTTATTTTGAAAAAACGTGTGTATGTTTTATCTATCAGTTCTCTTATTATTCGTGCACGCAGCTACACAAAATCCCATCAAATTTAATTAACATCTCAAGCCAATCTCAAAACAGAAACAGAAAAAAACATTTTGTTTTGCCAATAGTCTATCAGAAAACCTCGTTCAAACAATGCTAAAAGCACCTTCACGCGATATCCGCGGTGAATTTCGCAAATTTCGCAATAAGCTTGCCAAATATAACGCAACCGTAATCCCATTAGTTGCTATATAGTATGACCCGCAAATTCGAAGTGGCAGGGTACAACCTTTCGCACAAAATAAATGTTTGGCTTTCCGGGAATGCGGGTCATCTTCGTCCATAAATTGTCTATCTCTGACGTTTTCTGCCATTAATCGCTTATTTCTCTACATTCGGGGCTGATGCATGTTTAATGTACGCACGCGGCCTCCGAGCCAAACGCTCTAATCGGGAGAATATTTCGGTCCGTAAATTATTGAGTGGCAATGGATCAAAGTCAGCGTGCCGGGGACTTTTATTTAAAACGTTTTTTTTTCGGTTGAAGAGAAACGAGTGCTCGTTTGTTATTATCCGTTTTGACGATTTAGATATGATTTTTCGGGTTGATAGCAGAGTTTTTTGAATGTGGATGTGGGCGAGGAATTCATTTATTTAGAGATGTATTTAGTAATTGAATTTATTTTTAGAATGAATATTGTAAAAGTATATGAATTGTGTTAATGTAACGTCTAGGAATTATGATCCATTTCGAACAGTCTTTGTAAAATATGCAAACTTTTATAAAATATTAATTTTATAAAAATGAAAAATCGATAAGTTCAATTGGCTTTTACGCTAACGAAAACTTGTTGAATATTTAAATAATTATTTAAAAGCAAATAGATGAATTACAGAATTACATTTTTAGGTATATATAAGGTCAAAAAAATGAATTAACTTGGATTATCAAAAATAATGAAAATTATTACTAACTCAATTATTACTAATTCAATTCCAAAGGATATATTTTCACATTCACAGAAAATTATTTTTTGTTTTAATTTATAAATATTGAGAAGTGATTCGATAAATAAAATTAATTAAATTTATTTTTATAATTACTTTTTCTTTATATTGGTTAATCGTTACTTACTTAATTACCATTTAATACACAGTTAAAAATATTTCGTATTTCGTAATTCGTTAAAATTAACGTAAAGTTTTCGTAATATAAGTATATAATAAACGCATTAAAAGAACGATTTTTTCGACAAATATAGGTCTAGACCCACTTGCGTACACTTTTCGTCAAATACGGACAAAATTATGAAACATTTTTAACTATGTAATGCAAATTCAATGAATTTTAAATTCGGCAAAATCTTTCTTGTCAAATCAGATTTTTTACAAACAGTGACTAATTAAAGAAGAACTTTTCTTGCAATTGTACAATGAGATCAACTCTCAAACGCGATTAATCTCAACATTTATCTTTAACGCAAAATTTCTGATATCCTGAATGTATTTTCCAGACCACCGCGTCAAATTCGAAAATATCGTTATACTAACCTACTAAAATCCCGACAAAAGATCGGATTATTTTACCTGCTAAAATATCTCAACCCAGACTCTAGCAATAATTACGAGCACGTCGCTATGAAATTCTCCCAACCCAGATCTCAGAAAACCGCGCTCCGTCAAAATTATTCACCAACCTCCCCTCTTAATTTCTATTTCCAGTTCACGAAATCCAGCGCACAAGTCCTCGCTAAAAATTCAAATGTACCGCCGATCCTCGATTCGTCTTCCCCTTTATTCTCCTCGCTCCAAGATTTATTCGTCAAATTGAATTCGGCGACTTCTTAGCTCCCCTGGGCAAAAATAGGCAAGAAAGAGTCTCGTTACCCTAGAGAGACAGGAAGGCCAGTGTTTTCCCGGCCCGACAGCAGGTAGACGAGGACCACGCTGGAAAACATCCAATTGACCCTCCCAGACGAGATTCCCGGCGAAATCGCTAGGAGCCGTGTCCGCCCTTGGATACGCCGGTGTAACGACGACGATTGTGTTATGGAGGAGAGGGTGAAAAAGGGCCTGAATCCCGGCGGGAGGGCCGATGAATATTTGATTCCTTGCGGTTCGGCGCTCGGCGCTTTTCATCGCGTTTCGCGCTTAGGAAGAGTCGCTTCTCTATCTCTGCAAGGCCCTTTGACCTTTGCGAGAGATGAGGATTAATCCGTATTCTCCACGCGAGCACTTTGCATTTTTGCCCTGAGTGTGGTTAGTATTGTCGGCGTTTGTGGGAATGAGCAAACGGAATTTTTTAGCGGGAGGGTGACATGGGTTTTGGGTGTTTTTATTTATGAGGGACGTTGGGAGTGTTTTAAGGAGGTGGTGCGATGTGGTGTGATGTAATAATAATATTTAGTTTATAAGCTTATTCTTTCGACGTGTTTTGTATAACCGAGTGTCTTATTTTTTACGCTGCACAAACTTGACTCACAAGCTTTTTAAGATGCTAACCGCGGAATAAAACATTTCACTTAAGAGTTAAATTTATGTACACTGCGCCTGGCCGAGGCAACGTATTTCATGATGAAATCACGATTCCTCGTAGCGTAGATGGAGCACGGGAGATTTCACACCTGAGTCATCCGCGCATGCATCACACTTTTTGGGAGAAATTTTTCAGCGTAATATATACAGCCGAGATGAAATTGATAGATCGCCGCGATCCTTCACCGCATTGTTTCATCCATTATAAATAAATTTCAAACAATTTTATAATTAAATAACGCAAGCTTTATACCCCACAAAATATAAAACCAGCTTGATTTAATAACAAAATTACTTTCAGCAAGAGCCCGTTAACTAAATGTCACGACCGCTGAATATACTTTAACTTGGCATTAAGTGTGTCCTGAATCAACATATGGGATGTATATTCACAGAGCCGCGCTATCAAAGCCAGAGAGAGAGGGAAGCTCGGGAGTTTTGCCAGGGGATTTCACGGTATAACGAACTTACGCTCCCAGTAACAGACCGTGAGTGCATTAGCAACCTATTAAAAAAAATTTTCCAACGCTCCTCCTAATAAAATTACCTCGACAAACAAACTCCGCTATGCAAACTGATAAAATCAGGCCTCTTCGAAAATTCCATTACCCCCGCGATAGTCCCCCGAAAACTACACTGTTAGAAATGTTTTTAATCTTAATACATTATTAATACACATTATGAAACTAAATTTCAAATTTTTGTAAATGAATCAGATATTAATAGAAAT
>JAPYZB010007574.1:0-10215 GCA_030522745.1 Eupelmus kiefferi | reverse complement strand
CTCACACACGGGGAACCGACTCCATGTTTTTCTTCCAACACTTGGTTATTCATAACCGGTGTCGCTTCCTCGGCATAGGGCGCACATTTCCGCGTTCCTCCACGCGGCGCGCGCTTCTTTAGCATGACAGGGTGTACTGGGAGCCGGTTTTTCGGAGAGGAAGAAGTCACCGCGCGCGCGGCGCCTTTCGCCGAGGAATGCTGTTTACACACGCGTTACATGCACTCTGCTTCGATGGATGCTGCCCCTGCCACTGCCGCTGCTCGTAAGCCAGCCTAACGTTATTTTTAGGTCGTCTTTAGAGTCAACACTAGCGGCTTGTCGGCGCTCTCTTTTCTTTTCTTCTCGAAGAATCGTTTAAGTATTTTTAAAGAGAAGCTCGACTATATTTCTTGAAAATTCTTTTCTTCTTCTTCTTTGAGGAATAGTCAAGTATGTCTGAGTCACTTTAATCGAGAAAGAAGTAATCCATTAAAGTGATCAGCTCGTAAATGGAAAAAATATATTTTACGACTGCGGTAGTTGCTTGGAGGAGGAATTACGTGGGCGCTATTTCTCGGAAATATAACAAATAGTGATATCTCATAGAGGAAGTCCTAGGGGTAAGCGACGTGACCGTGAATTTTTTATTATGTTATAATCAAGGGTATGCGGGCATGGGGTCTAGCCTCTGCGCTTACCCAGGTATTTGAAGCATTTTCCAGATAGAAGTGTGTATAGCTTTCAAACCTATAGAAGCTATTGTATCAGAATGTTACTAGCTATACCCATAGCTTCTATAGTAATTTGAAAGATTAAAGTTTAAAAATAATTTTAATTTAAATAAATAAATCAGATATTTTAATTAAACGTAAATGTTCCTCGTATTTACACAATTTAATCATATCAATATTTTCTTGTATGTTACAGATCGAAGTGATCTCGCGTAGCGAGAGGCGCTGAGGTGGTAGATCCGTCGTTGACGAGCTAACGACAGGCTTCGTCGAGTATTGCGACTCGCAGGAAGACAGAAAACGGCCTCACGATGAGTCATGGCAAAAGCTACGACCGTGGGGTAAGAAACTACTGGAAATCCGCTAACGTCACGCCCAATCCACCTATGCAACCCAGCTCCGTATTCCCTTCACTGGAGGTATAACACCTAATTATAACATAGCATAAGCTTTTCTTCTTTTCATCGCTTATTTAAGAGAAGTTATGATGGCAATTTTTTATTTTTATCTCACATAATTTTTGAAACTTTTTTTTTAACATTTTTTTTCCTCTAAGCACTGAGATGCGTGTCCTTACACATATATCCAGGTCCAAGTACTTGTAGAATCGTTTATGTTTCCAATGTCTCATATAAACTGTGCAGTGCTGTTTTCTTACTAATTACGTTGAAAATAACAAAAAATTATTTTAATTCTTTATTTAATATTATTTGTTTTGTGTCATGTCTTTACTAAAAAAGCCTTGCAAGTCAAACTCAATGAGCGCAGCAGATATAAACTCGTTATTTTCATTACAGTTGATAACTAATTCCCCATGGCAGTCATCGACCTCGGGCTACTCGAGCGTTAGCCCGCCCGGCACTGTATCATCCGGCTCGGGCAGTAGCCCGAACTCCCAGTGCTACGGTCGCTCGCCATCCGACGACCTGAGCGTCGACTCGCTCATCAACAGCCTGCTCCAGGTGGTCAACAGCGAGGACTTTGGAGCGTCGAGCGCCGAATTGAGGCTCTCCTCGCCCGGCAGCTACAGCGATTCGCTCGCGAACAGCGAGTCGCTTTTCCGGCCGCTCTGCAGCAGCCAACAGGAGCTGCCCAGCCCGCCTCTGCCGCGACACAGCAACTGCAGTCCCAGCAGCAACAGCAGCAGCTTCTCCTCGTCCTCGCCGCTCTACTGCGAGATCCACCGAGACGCCCAGCGCTACTATTGTCAGACCTGCAGCAAGCCCTTCTGCGCCGACTGCGGAATCCACCTGCACGTCGGACACGTGACCGTTCACCTCATGGAGGCGATCGACGGCGCTGGGGCACAGGCCACCCAAGTACTCAGCGAGGCCAAGATCGGCATCGCCACCATCAGAGAAGACATAGAAGCTGTAAACGTAAGTATTTCCTATAACTATCATCCCTTTAGTTAGTTAAACGAGCGGAAAAAGCTATAACATGTTTTTTTATTATTCGTTTTAGATGTCAGCTGAGACGCTCGATCAGAAAGCGCGTCAGGCATCCGCTGACGTTATGCTGAGCATGAGGCGCGTCGCAGCGGCTCTGGAAGCTCGTGAAAAAGAGCTGCTCGACAGGATTGAGAAGGCACGATTGTGCAAATATACGGCGCTAAAGGCGAGAGACGATGGATTGAGAGCCAGTCTCAACCGCTTGACCAGAGCGGCCGATAAGCTTACCGACACTATGGAGGCGTCCTCGCTCGCCGGCAATCCCTTAGATTTACTCGTCGCCAAAGATATGGCCGCTGCTGAGGTAAATTATGCTTCAATCTGGCTTATAAAATTTCTAAAACCAAGTAAAAAATTGTAATTTCTAATTTTATGTAATTCTACGTTTTATTAACTTATCGACGCTATGGCTTTAAAACGACCTTATCGTAGAATTCACATTACTAATTTTACCAATCAAACTTTAATCTTTCCAGATTTTTCAGGTCCGACAGCTCCGTGAAAACCTACCACAACACGAGGAATACTGGGTATCCTATACCGGACCTGAGGGCAACGTTCTTCACTCTATTGCAAATCTCGGCTCCATTGTCATAACCAATCCTGGACATATCGGTGATCGTCGCTCTGTTCGTGGACGTGGTCACGGTGGTTCTTCTCCGCAGGTAAATATATTTTATTTAACATTAAAAGTTTGTTCACCCTTTCATTTTATTGTAACAATGTCTAGTCAAATTATTATAACAATACAAATGTTTAAACTCTTGATTTTTTTTTCTTTCAGTTCGGTTACGGTACACAGTCACCATCGGGCTCCAACCAGTTTGTACCCCTTGGACCAGTGCCGCGTGGCCGTCCCATTCCAGGTAGCAACTATCCAGTGGTTGTACGTACCGGCAGAGGAGGGCAGCAGCACGCGGGTTTGATAAAACCAATCAAGACCATCGGTCACGACGGAGACTCTCGCGACAACCTTTGCAGACCGTGGGGCGTCGCTTGCGACAAAGACGGACACATTATTGTCGCTGACAGATCAAACAATCGCATACAAATTTACAGACAGGATGGCAGCTTTGTAAGACGATTCGGTACACACGGAACTGCACCTGGACAATTTGATAGACCAGCCGGAGTTGCCGTAGATCAACGCAGACGCATCGTCGTCGCTGATAAGGATAATCATCGCATACAGGTTTGTTTAGTATTATATTTATTTTGACACACTTTCAAAGTTCCATTTTCATATAAATACATTTATAAGAAATTACTACATTTATTTAAGAAACACATTTGTTGACTGTTATTAATACTTTTATTATTTAATATAGGTCCTAACAATGGAGGGAATCTTCCTGCTAAGTTTTGGCGATAAAGGTAGTCGCTGCGGTCAATTCAACTACCCGTGGGACGTCGCCGTGAATTCCGAATGCCAGATCGTTGTTTCGGATACCCGCAACCACCGAGTCCAACTGTTCAGTCCTGAGGGCATATTCCTACGTAAATATGGCTTTGAAACGGCACCAAATATGTGGAAACACTTTGATTCGCCGCGCGGCGTTGCCTTTAATCCAGAAGGCAATGTCGTCGTTACCGATTTCAATAATCACCGCGTGATCATTATTGACTCGGACTTTGTGAATGCACGCGTTCTTGGTTGCGAGCAACAAGGCGGCACCAAGCAATTCCTCAGACCTCAGGGCTTGGTAGTCGATGACGAGGGCAACATTATCGTGGCCGACTCAAGAAACCACAGAATACAGATTTTCGACTCGGCCGGCACACAAAAGTGGAAGTTTGGATCGCATGGTAAGGCTTCCGACGAGATGGACAGACCTTCAGGTATCGCGTTGACTCCTGAAGGCAGAATTGTTGTGGTTGATTTTGGCAATAATCGGGTAATGCTGATCTAAAGATAACAAGTAATCAGTTTTAACGCGTTTAATTCGAACGCGCGATTTTTAACTGTGTAATTTGTCGAAAGCGAATCCTGGACGAAAGCTATAAACTTTGAGAAACGTGAGAAAGTAGAATTTTGTCTTTTTGTCCCCTTTTTATGTGTAACGTCTTATCACTTTGAGCTTAAATTAAGAAGACAAAAGAAAAATGAGAAAAATAAATGAGCAATATTTTCATACTAACTGTATATAAAAAATGTGCGAAACCGTGTGTGTATAAAGTCCTGTTCGATATTAAAAAAAAGTAAATGATTTTTAATTTTAAACATGCAATATACTGACGATTTTTCGTCCAGGATTCGTAAACAAAAGCGATAACTGTTTAAAAGTACTCGACAAAAGTCGAGCTACGCTGCGTTTCAGTATTAGTTCTTCTTGTCTTTGAGCGAGAAAACGAAATATGAAATAACTTTTTTGATGATGGAATCAAAAGTAAAAATGTTATACTTTTTATTAGTTCTATTAGCTTCAGAGGCATAGAAAAGAGATAATCTTTGTTTCCTGCGTTCGACGATTGCGATTTTAATGACGCCTTTTATATTTGATATCGGTGAAAAAACACCGACGCGAATTTTATGGGCTGACCGTCAATGAGTTTAATTCTGCTAATATGACGATGACTATGACAAGTCTTATTTCGATTTTCGTTCTTTTTTTTTTTACAATAACGGCGATAAATTAGCATCACTTGTGGGCATATCATCTTGTTTTTAAAATAAAAAGTATTGTGGACAGCGTATGAATCGTTGCAGCAATCTTAATTAGAGATGGAAAAATTGTACCGATAAATTCTTAATCGTAGATTCTAATCTATAATGTATATTTAACGGTGTAGACGTAGTGAACAAATATTTGTCATTGTAACCCCCAATCGTTAGGGGTCTAAAACGCGGTGTAAAATTAGGATGGCGATAATTGAATCAGTGAGTCCAAAGGATACATGGCTTTTGTTTTGAAGGAGATTAATTAGGGCGAAAGTAAAGGAGAGAACAAAATTGAGCATTTTTTGGAACAGCAATTTGTATTTAAACAAAAGTATCTTAAAGTATGTTGTGGAAAAGAGTAGAGAAATACAGCTCTCCGTTCGACATTTTTTCTGAAAGACTCTTTCACACTGCTACTTGTCGTGGATCATTATTCCCTCGACTCGTTAAATTAATATCACAAACAAATGCTCTTCATTGTCGCATCCGTGTATTTTTTTTCTTACTGTAGACAATCGTCGACACTTCCTTGACTGAGATTTAATTCAAGACTTTGCTACGTTTTATTAGCCCTTTTAGCTGATCGTTTTAAGTGATCTTAACGCTTAATATTAACTTTATGATGATTTAAAATCATTGATATTTTTTTAAATTAAAATACGATTTGATAAAATCAGCCCTAAAATTACTTTAGATGAATTGTATAAATTGGCCAATCCGCTGAAAAATATCTATCTTATTTTATCATCAAAAAATGAGTGTGTTGACATTTTACATAGATTTTTTTTAATCAAATTGTAAATTAAACTTTATTTAGATAAAAATTATTTAAAATTTTTTTTCGTCTAAACTTGACTCGAAAAACATTTTACTTTATTCTTGGTTAAAAATAGATCGTTCGCATTTGAAAGATAGAATCTTACGAGAAACTTTTAAAATCTTTATTTTTTTCTTTTAATTTACTCGAGTTAAAAAAATGTCTTTAATTTGCATCTCTATAAAAGTAAGACTGAATCAAGACTGAGTAAAAGAATGCCAAGCTTTTTCGTTGTATGTTGTCCAACACACTAAAAATGCTACAAACAGTGGTGTAGAAAATAATCTCTAAACATAAAAAAGTGGTGAAATTCCAAAAGAATTGCACATAATTTAGAGTTTGTCTCCTTCTATCGAACACTTGTGTGTAATTATAACGTAATTAAATATTTAGATCTTAGATATTCATGTAATTTTAGTCAAATTAGCTGATTTAATGAAAAGTCTTCTCATTGTTTGTAATTGATAGGCAACGTTCAAATTTTTAGCAACATTATAGTTTCTCTGACAACGACGTAATGATATAAAACTCAAAAGGAAACTCATGGACAAGAAGAAAAATGTTCTATTATCATAAATTACCGAGTTTCCTTTTGAGTATAATGGGAAAAGCTCAAACCAAAGTAGTTTTTCAATTTTAGCAGATATATTTATTTTAATGATGAACCGCCATAACGACTTTCGAAATAAAAATGAATAAATAAACGGGTCAATATAGTCAGGAAAGTGACTTTCAACATACATACAAGAGGCTTTGTGGCACAAATCAAACATTACGCTTAAGAACACGAAAGATTTCGATCTCCGCCATAATGATAAACTAGTCACATTCCAAAATAGTTTAAAATCTGTTAACTTAAACTATCGAGGGTTCCAAAGTTGGATAATTTTCGATATAAAGTATTTTTGTTAATGACATTCTCTTAATCAAATACGTCGGCAAGAATCTCATAAGATCTTGTGTGATCGCCCGTTTTAAAATAGCATACTGAAAGTTACTTATAAAGTTACTTTAAAACGATTCCATTGTAGTTTTAAAATCAGAAGAAAAGATTTCTTAACAAGAGCTCTTTCTTCTTTGCCAATCATTTTGTGATCTTGCTTTCTTCGAAGAGAAATAATTGCGTTTAGTTTAAAGAAGTATTCTCTTAATCAGAATACAATTAATCTTGATATATCGTATCTCATAGCCTATCTTTCTATGTAAGATGTTGTGAAATTATAATCTATAATTTTATGAAAATTAATGCCTGCAATTGAAGTTGACTGAAGATGGTTCAGCTGAAACTAAGATTATCTTCCGATTAAGCAATGCCTCATTTTCAATTATTTTATAAAAGCGGTCAGTGCAAATTAAAATTTCTAATACACATTAAGTAATTAATTCAAGATAATTATCTTTTATGAAATAATTGACTTGTATTAAATATTAAAAAGAGGCTTAAATTTGAAACTGAGGTTAACTTCAGTTGTCGTTGGCACACATTGGAGTCTCTATGGACGGAGTCGGGAGGACGAGTAATTGTAAACGGCTAAAAAAAAAAAAAAAAAAAAAAAAAAATTAAAAAAAAAAAAAAAAAAAAAAAAAAAAAAAAAAAAAAAAAAAAAAAAAAAATATGTAGCGCCCAGCCTGCGAATGCCTGACTGAACGTTGCAACGCCAGAAGTTTGTATCCTTCGGTTTTCAAAGCAAATGAATTGTTAAAATTTTGCCTCTGCCATCCACTACATATGTAAATGTAAATCGACTTCTCATCGTCAGTCGTAGAACATTTTTAGGTAATCTTGTCAGTTAGATAAGAAAAAAAAAATATATGTGGGTCAATTGAAGTAAAACAAATGAGTGAACAAAGTAAAGTCTCTTGACGTGTAGAAGATGCATCAACGTAGTATTTGAGCAAAACAAGGCAAATTGCAGAATCCTGTAATTTTGTAAAGATGAATCCACTTTGGCATTCGCATGGCTTGATGAGCCAGAACTGTACTTATCGCTTACTGTATTAATCTATTTCACTGCGCTGTCTTTGCGATAAGTAATAACGGACTTTCGAATCTTGGAGCTATGTATTCGTGATTAATTTGTGTTGCTGTATACGGGAAGCACGTGCATTGTGTGAAAAAAACCCGAAAATATTTTTGAAATTTTGAAAAGTAAAATATGACCAAGTCGATGTTTGAGATGAAATTGCTTACTCTAGGAGTATAAGATAAAGAAAATAACGATGAATTGCTTCTAAAGCCTTTACTTCAAGATTCGAAGGTAGTTTCGTTCTTTCGAAAGACAAAAAGAATCATATGAGGCTCTATGACATACAAAGAAGAAAAAAAAACAAAATAATAAAGTTAAAAATACTTTAACAAAAAATGTACAAAGCTGACAGAAAGGTTAGCGCAGTTAAGAGATGGGAATGGATTTTGCAGCTCCGTTGATAAATGAGTCGGGATACGAGAATTAAAATTTGTATGGTGCAAGTACTATATACACTCGCATTCGTATTCTAATATTTGTCTATATTTTCGAAAGAGAAAGATAGAATCAGAATAAGAAAGAATAAGGAAGAAAGGGAAGTGTAAACGCAATAGTAAAGGTGAAAGATATGATGAATTTATTGTTAAATAATCGGCGGTCACCGTAGCACGGAACCTTATAGAGGAAAACCGCCATCGTTTTGTTTGATGTCGCTGCTTCGTTTTTGCAAAGAATGAAAGGAAAAAAGATAAAATTAGCAAGATGAAAAGAAAAAGCGTAAAGCAAAACAAAGATAAAATGAATGGAAAAGATATTACGTGAAAATGCACTTTAATTAAGAGAAAGTTTATGATTGATGAATAAGGATATATATTATGCGATATAAGTTTATTATGAAAAAGAAAAAAAATACTGAGCAATACTTTCCTGAACGGAGTCAGATATATTCGCAAGGACTGGAGAGGTATAGTTAGGACTAGATAAAGGGCAAATAAACAGAAAGTTGAAAATGAGGGAATATTAGAGAGCGATAAAAGAAAGGCATTTTCGACATAGCGGGCCGAAAGTGCCAGTTTTAGTCCCGTTCCGGATTCTAAAATGTGGTAATTTCGGCTCAGTAGTGACGAAAAAAAGCGTACGCACCACTGAGCAAAAATGGGTCACTCCAATGCACGTGTTTTCTTAAACACGTGCTCTGGACTGACCAACACTCTTGCTCTCTAGGAGCGTAATATGCCATTTTAAATGTAAGAATTGTAAAGGCGATAGTCGAAGTGATTTTATATGTTAACTTATAAGTTTTTGAATTTCTCAGGGCGAGCTGTGCATTGATTGTGATCGAACTAAATCGACGGATTCAGGCATGTTTAACTTTTTTTTTGTTTGTGATGAAGAGTATGACTCCATCGATGAAGTTTTTTTTTATGTTGATCGAGATATGGAATACCGCTAAATCCGTCGACGGAGTTCGTAAAATACTTAGTGAGTGTGCGGGTAGTTTACAAGAACTCGCCTTTAAATTTATCAAATAATTTTATTTGATTTAAATTTCGATGCTTGGCACTTACTAGTGGAGATATTTTTTTACTTGATCTTTTGTCGCTACTCATTTTGTTTATTCTTGGCCCTTCTTAAGAATCGTTATACAACGATTATGAGTGATTTTAGATTTTAAGTAAAAAGTAAGAGAAATAGTACCGACAGTCTTTTATGGCCAGTAACCTCACCTTTAATAATATGTTTAAGTAAGTTTTTAAGTTATTTGACTATTACGATATGATTCGACTGTGTATTTACGTTAATTCTTTTTTACATAAAGTTTTTAATTCTTATTTTAATGAAGAAATTGTGGCCAGTATTTGTCGAGAGCTCATAAATTGTATAATTTTTAATTTTCCCATCCTGCCTAAAATGGATTCTACACACCTATATACATCTATTTTTTATTGTATAATTGGTATGATTATATTATGGTTACGATTATTATATCGATAAATGTAAAGTTTAAGAATTGGCCGTGAGCATTGACACGTCACTCATTTACAAAATATTAAATGATTAAATATTAAAAATGAAATTGAAAATTGTGAAAATGTACCTGCGCGTGTAATCGAGACGTGTCGCCTCGGCGCAAAGAACAAAGTTCCTAATGATTACTTTTGACGAGATTCCGGATTATTTATGAGTGAAAAAAGTTTATAAACGAAAAAAAGATGACATCTACACGGAATAGAATCGATTAAAAAATATGATGAAAGATTATGAATTATATCACGAACGCGCGCAAACATGTTACTCTTATGTCGACCATCATTCCCCTTTATAATTTGCGATGCATCATATATAAGGGAGCGAGAGAGTGAGAGCGAGAGCGAGAGAGTTATGTATATGCAGCTCTTATTATTATAAAACACTGTAGCAGCGTTAAGGTGATAATAAACTAACAAACATCATCGAATATTCTTGTTCTTTATTCCGATCCTTCCCAATCCTCCTTACCTGATCTTAATACCTTTTTTAATTAATTAACTTGTTAACAGTGACGCTATACTGAGCCCTGTTACATAATATTTTTATATTTTACTTTTTCTGTATTACTAAATTGCTG
>JAPYZB010007573.1:0-10325 GCA_030522745.1 Eupelmus kiefferi | reverse complement strand
TGAAAGTATCTCTTATGAGCACTTGAACTTTAATGGTATTTGAATTACATACAATCTATAAATTATGATCTATTTTCTATTCAGGTTTCATAATTTTACTCACATGTGCTACTGAATATACATTCGTATACTAATATAAACTAACAGTTCCCGGAACGTATTGTACTACAATAATCGTGATCTATATTATATTTTCAATATCTATTACGACAAGAAATCATAGCGGAAATATTTATAAAAGATCTTCTAACCATTTCTATACTCGATATTTGCAATGCTGCTAAAACTTGCCATTAAATCATTGCCATTCAAAACTTTTCGAAAACAATGATAAATCAATTCATCCTCCACCCAGCATAACAACAATCCACGTCCACATTCCCATCCCAAAAAGAATCTTAGACACAATGCAAATTATACATTCTAATACCCAAACTCCGCCCACCTAAAGCCTCCTCGACGCACAGTAGCGTCGCGCCCCGAACCTTAAACTCTCTCCTTTTCTGCAGCATCATTACTACATCCACGAAGATCCGTAGCCGTCGCTCGCGCGCGCATAAACATCTCAAATCCCGCGTCGCCGAGAAACGAGCAGCTCGAAAAGCCGGACGAACGAGGCAGACTCGAGCACGAGCCGATAATGCGCGCGATAAATCTAAATAGACAAGAAGCCGGAGAGCGAGCGTAAGAGATAGAGATTGTATAGGAAGGAGAGCAAGCGCAAGATGCACCCAAAGCGTTTCGGCTGCGCGCGAAGCGATCGTCATCGTGGGCGCGCTAGAGAGCTTGTTTGTGTGTGTATGCATATGCGGGTACAATGTGCGGCTTTCAGAGAGGCGCTCTGTGCTACTTGTGTATTGTATGGGAGCGCGTCTCTTGGGTGTGTGGTGGGTGGGCGGCCGAGCGCTTCCGGAAATTATGTATTCGCCTGGTTTTTTGCGAGGGTGGTTGGAGAGGTTGGATGGACGTTGGGGTTGGCTGCTTGTTTGGTTGGGTCGAGTGGGTTTTTTGATGGTCGGGGTGGGGGTGTGGTAGGTTGGGATTATGGATTGATTGGTTGTAATAGAATTTCAGTTAGTTTTGTTTATTCAATTAAGAATTCCTAATATTAATATTAATATTTATAATTCTTAAAAGATTCAAGAAAAATAAATCTTAATCAGAATAGTATTGAATATATTATTTTATAATATTGAATATTAAAGACTTTAATTAGGACTTAATTAAGATTTAGTTAGGATTTAACATTTTAATTTATATTGCAACAATTAGTCTTATTTACTGAAATTTCTACTTGTTTTTATAGTTTTAGCAATAGTAAATATATAACAAGTAAAATTATCACATTATAATCAACAAAGCTTTAATTAATTCTAACTTTCTAATATACCACTATCGACTCAAGTCTACTTAAAAACTACAAATTTCAAACCACAAAAATTTTTATCAAAAGTTAAAGTATTTTTATCAACACTAATAAAAAAAAAAACACCAAAAAATCGCCCATTAATACCGAACTCTCTCCAAGACGGACACCTCCATTTTTACCTTCCATCACAGACACCCAAGCGCCACAGGTTGCGCAACTCGCGCTCCGCCGCGAAAACACACGGCGCGCTCTGAAATTCGAAGCACTCGCTGCACCTTCGGGATATTTATTAGCCGAGCGGAGGTAGCCTGCCGCGCTGACGGGAGACAAATCGATGCCGATAACTCGTCGCGAGGGAGGCGCGGATCCTTGCGTATATTGTGCTTGTATGCGTGCGTATACAGGCAGTGCGTAAGGGGGCTCGTTCAAATTCGCCGCGTTTTGCATACAATGCGCGAGTTTATTTGATTTCTGGCGGAGGGGGGAAGGTATTGGACCGATCGTTTGTCGGAAGTTATGTAAACGATGAAGGGTATTGACACCTCGGGGTGAGTGACATGCGAGCGGAGAGGGGAAGTTTAAGGGGGGATGGGATTTAATTTTGGTTGAGTTTGTTATTAAATTATAAGTCTTTGATGGCTATTGAATCTGTTTGGAAAAAACTAAGATTTCAGAATTTTATCTTGATTGCCTCATTTATTTGCATCACCAACGTCGAGAATTGTCAAGTAAATAAAAATAATCAGAGCATGATTAATTACAGGGACTTTACGTTCTGCGGCTCAGAGCTGATGTCATTGGGCACATTTGCAGTCTATTACAATGAAAAAATAGTTAAAACAATTGAAACATTTTTCACCTCCAGAGTCGCGCGCTGCTTTTGGATATTGTTTTAAGATTACTAATGATCAATCCAAAGATAATGAACCGCAGAAAACAAATAGAAAGTCGCTCGCAGGTAACAATGGGCCATTTATCAAATGCCTGCCTCCGATTTTTATTCCAAACACTCCAATTAAGATAAGTCGCGGCAATATTTATCCATCAATTTATTTACCGTTACTCATACTCATTAGACTCACTTTGTAAACTCCATTCGATCCTACTCTCTTATAAACGCAGCCACTCCAACCGCGTCCCAAAAAAAACACATCACCGAGTCCCCCTTTAAACTTCTCCTAACGCAAAAACACGTTAAATCGTCAGTAAGAAAATCGCTCTAAAGTAAATGGGCTTCTCGGGTTATCCCGGCTTTAATGACGCGCTATTTTGAATAACGATCGGCCCCCGCCTCTTCTTATAATGCGATCGCGCGCCTTAAGTATAACAGCTTCCCTCCGCCGACTGCAGTTTCGCCAAATTGAAAGCAAAATCAATTACCGACGCGAGAGCGGCGCGCATGCAACACGATGGAAAAAGCAGTCGAGCGAGCTTGCGCGCTCTCTCGTCTGCGTAGGTATGTGTCTGAGCGAGGCAGCCTTCCGACGAGCTGGCTTGAGTTATTTTCGAGCTTTCTGTATTTTATTCGAAAACAAATGGGGAATCGTAAGAGACGCGCGGAGTGAAGGACCAATAACGATTTTTGCGCGCTTTAGTTGGGGGTTTGGGAAGACGTTGTTGTTTTGGGAGGAAAAATAGAATTAGCGGGAAATGTTGTTGGATGAGATGTGTTGTTTACTTGTTGTTTTTTTAGAGTGATTTTTGTTGTTTACGACTTTAAGTATGGTTTTGTCTAGTTAGATTTAAAAGTTTGACAACTTGATAAATGAACGGTCTTTAAGTAACAAAGGTATGAAAAAGTTTATTCAAAGTGGCACTTTGGCACTGCGAATCAACTTTGGCACTTTGAA
Source organism: Eupelmus kiefferi (assembly GCA_030522745.1). NCBI lineage: Eukaryota > Metazoa > Arthropoda > Insecta > Hymenoptera > Eupelmidae > Eupelmus > Eupelmus kiefferi. Next base: position 7,106 of record JAPYZB010007573.1, on the reverse strand, counting down.
TACGTGCCAAAGTGGTACTTTGAATGAACATTTTAATAACAACTTGCTTCGTTGAAGACCGTTTATTAGTAACCTTTCAACTTCTTTTTGTGAACGACGAATTCAATCGCTAATACTTGATTGTGAAAATTTAGTTAAATTTAAGTAGACCAAATGTAGGCAATAAAAAATTATATAAACAATTAGACGTAACCAAATTAGCCCCTAATTAATTTTCTATACGAAAATATTTTTATCAATGCAATTTTTGCAACGTATGTCGAAATAATGTTTCGTTTTATAATGAACAGTAAAACAACTTGAGCGAAAATGCCATTATCTCTAAATAAATAAGATTGAGCAAGGATATTTACTTGCCCCCGCATAGAGCAAATTTGTTTGGCAAGAATCAAAGACCACTGCCGATTCGTACTTTATTTTCCTTAAGCATTAAATCTGAATAATTCAATCAAAGCCTCCCGGGCGTTAAGCAAAGCATATAAAAGCCCTCATTGTTATTCTATAACGCTATTTATTTCCAAAACCAATGCACTTAAAACAACCGCCCGAGAAACAAACTGCTTTCTCATTCGCTCGTATGACGAATCGCACAGCTGTTAATTAACGATCAATCACATCCCTCCTCCCGATAATTCCGCCCGACTTCAAAGCTCTCCAAGCTATCAAACTCCCCCTCGTTTTCCTCGAACACACATTCCGCAAAACTACGCAACGTTAAATCCACCATAAAAATCCAACCCGCACCATTCAAAACAGGATCCTTACCCGATCGAATCTCCTGAGAAGCGAGCTCGCGTCTCCTGGGCAGTCGTCTCCAGTCCATTTTTTTCCGTCGCCTCGGCGCGCTCCTGGCCATCAGATGCTCATGATCGGCTCCGCAGCGGGCTCCGCGCGTTTGATCTTTGCTCCCGCGCTCGCTCGCTCGTCTGTGTAGATACGGGCCCGGAGTCAGCGCGCTCTGCCTTTGACTTGCGCCGGCATTTTTCGACTCTCCAGCAGCGCCGGCAGCAGGTGAATTACCACCCTCGTGTTAAAAGGCGCTGCGCTCGTTTTACTGCGGCTTTCCTTAATTCGTTCAAAGTTCTAGAAAAACACTTTGACGAACGAAGAATCCAACACTCGATATTTCATCTTCGTACAACACTAAACACTCCGGCGCGCTTTTCCCGCACAGAGGGTTCAAGTTCGACCGGCCGATCTCGTCGAGAAAAAACCCGGCCGGAAAACTTTGCAGCTCCTTCCTCAAAACATCGGCCAGCGCGCTAAATATTCACAGCGAGCCGATAACGGCCTCGTTACTCAATCGGCGCTCGCGTACATCACAACAAGCGATAAACGAAATTTTCACTCTGCACAGCTCTCGACTTTCTTCCTCTGGGCAGAAACAACAGAGCGGAGAGCGGGCTCCGAGCGCTCTTTGATCCGGAAGCGCGTGGGCTGGCGCTCGCGGGTCCTCAAAGGATACGTGCTCACACGCGCGTGCGAGAGAGGCACAGAGAGTAGGAGGAGAGCAGCTCCGCTACTTTGCTCCACTCCACTACTGACTGACTATACGCGGCGCGCGCGCTCGCGCTCACTCGGCCGTCAACTCCCTCGCGCGCGCCCCGCGGAGTGTCTATAGTCTTGAGAGTCCGCCTATGGGCGAGCGAGAGGGAGAGAGAAATCTTGAGAGAGAGAGAGAGAGAGGGAGCTATCTCGCTCGCTTGCGAGAGCTCTGGCTTTCGAGTTTTTATCTTCGGTTATCGCGGGAGAGGGAAGAGGGGGATGTTGTGGACGAGAGGATGGTGGATGAGTGTCTTTTGGCTTTTTGGCGCGAGCGGTTTGAGAGAGAGTCGCGTGACTGGGTGATGCTTTGGGTTCTGGAGCGGGGGTTGTTTTGGATTGGGTTTTTTTTTGGGAGGTAAAGTTCGGTTTGTGGACGAGTTAGCTATTGATATGTGCTTAGCATATGCTGTTGGTATTGTGGAAGCTATAGCGCTGAAAATAATATTATTGGGCTGCTGTAAGTTTATCGGAGATCATTTGATAACTGCAGCTGCAGCAGTGCGACCGTTAATTTTTTTTTTTTGTAGAAGTATTACGGCTTGGTTGAGATAATTTACTATTTTTAACATTTCTATATGAAAATAGTTTGTATATGAACGAAATAATCTTGTTCATTTAAAAATGTTCATCTTTGAGATGAGATAAATGTTTTCGATTACTTATGTAAACATATTTTCGTAAAATTCATTAGACTTACGCGTGTTAAGTTTAAAAAAATTGTGCCCACAATGAGTTCAAGAGAACCTTCTATAACTAACTAATCGCGTTTAAACAGCAGAACTATTTTCTATATTGCGTATTCAAAAAAATTAAGAAATTTTTGGATAATTATGAAAATTAGAAAATACATTTAATTCTTAAGCAAAAAATAGTTTCTAAAGTTAAATTGTTACTAACTCAGTTTCCCTCTTCGTAACTCGTAGTTTGCCAAAACTAACCAACTCAACTCCTCCGCCAAATGCATCCTCCAACCCATTGCTACATCAGTATAGCCAACTATAGTGAACTTTTTGAATGCCACTGTTCACTACTCTCCATGCAAGAAAGACAGAGAGAGGGGGGAGAGAGAGAGAGAGTGGAAGAGAGAGCGTGCACTCACATATATCGCAAGAGAGTAGCTCCGCCTAATCTTCGTATTTATTTTCGTGTGGTGCCCGCTGGCCGCGCGCGCATCAAACTGGTGGGGGAGTAAAGCCGAAGGCAAAGAGCGCGCGGGCATCTTTGGCCACGTGCTCCGCGTGCGGCGCGCAGCTTCCCTGTATTCATACACTTATGTATATATATGTATGCGCCGGCGAACAGTAAACACTTTATCAGCGGGCCTTTTTTAATCAGCGGCAGACGCGCGCGCAAGCTCGGCCTCTTCCATGTACACCCCGAGCGGGCGAGCCTGACTTTTTTGTTGGGATCGACGAGGAGAGAGCTACTCGCAGAAAAAAAGGTATATACGGGAACGGATTTATATCGCGCGGAGTGGTGGGCCCCTGTCGAGATGTCAAAATACGTATAAGAGGCTGGTTATTTACGAGCAGCAAGCCAGCCGAGATTATGAGATTGCGGCTGTATTTTTGGGATACGCGATGATTTGCCACGGATTCGTGGGCCGAGGCGCGTTTGTATTGATTCGCGGCTAATTGATCGCCGTAATGGATTACGAGCATGCGGCGTTGAGAGATGGGAGGCGCGAGCCGGATGTATGAGGGGAGCGTATTTGTTTTTGGCATGTGCCTTGTATAGGAGTGTAGGGGAGGACTGGCTTGAATTATTTTTGGGCTCGCTTTGCATATAAATTTTTCGTTAATTAAAAATTGTATGAGCTAAGGTAAAGATCAATAATATGCTTTATTCAATATGAAAATGCTTTTCGTGATTTATCTTACTTGAGGTATTGCAATATTACAGTTTGAAAATTATTGTTTTTGCAATGACTTTTAAATGACAACTCTTAATTAGCATCTTGTTAATATTGAATAGCTTGTAGTGATACTAAGATTAATTTAGAGAAATAAAGTTAAAAAAGTATATTTAAAATAATGGCTTTATGTAAATAATATTTATGATGTAGATTTAGTTAGTTTAAAATTTTAAGAAAGGAAATTCATTAATAGAAGTTTTCTCAAATGATTTTTAATTCGCTAAATATGCAAGATTGATACAATGAGGGAGGCTGTCAGGTTTTCAGGAAACGAAAACGTTCTTATATACAATCGTTCTATTATGCGCCAGGATTCATTCATAAACCGGAAGCTTTTTAATTACGTTTCTTGCGAATAAAAATCGTGAGATAATAAATACTTCATTCATGGATTAACGACTAAAATAATAATAGAGATTATCAAGTAAACGAGTCGATCAGCAATCAATAAATAGCTTGAAAATACAATTATAGTAAACCAACTATATTAGCTTTGATAAGTAATATAGCAAGTACGAAAATATATAATATATCTGTGGTCGAAAAATAAAAAGTTATTATACTAATTTTTTTTCTATTTGAATTAATCTATATATATGCGGCATAAAATGTCATAAGAAACTCGTTTAACAACCAGTTAACGATTTCGCTAGTAAATCTCTTATAAACGAAAACATTATACGATAAATACGATAAAAACAATTGAAAAGAGTTAACAAAATATTTGAATCTTTTTTTTAATTCTTATTCGATATTAATTTTGAATATCTCAAATCTGATTTTGTTTCATGAAAAATAACTCATTACAAATTTGTTTGCTAAGACTATAATGTAAAAATTTATTCATTCACACATAAATTTTTAATGTGCAAAAGGAAAGATAATTATTATAAAATTATAAATAATTATTATAAAATTATAAATAATTATTATAAAATTATAAATAATTATTATAAAATTATAAATAATTATTATAAAATTATTAATTACACAAAGGCAAGGGTTGTTCTAGTATGTCTATTTACGTTACGCATTAGGAGAGTGTCAGGGTTTCGCATCACGAATTTTGTCTAAACTCTGGGATATGTTTTCAGATATTAAAATATGCAGGAAACCCGAATTTTAGACCTCAACGCTTTAGAAAACTCATTATTTTAAAGAAATATTGAAATAGTCGCTATTTTTTAAAATCTTTTTTAGATAGCCTAGGAAAACCTTATACGTATCCGTAAATACATAAAATTATTGTTCAATTTCTTTATCACTACATTGCATTCTTTGATTTCAGTTTTTAATTGTTAAAGACGTTACAGTTTTTTTCTATATTCTTATACAAACTTGACTGTCGTTGTACAAACCCCTTAAGGTAGCTGCACCACGCTGCCCCGTATCATCAAGGGACCCCGTGGGCCACGGTTAATATTTTTGTTTTAAAAAATTATTTAGCCATGTTAAAAATTTTTTATATTTGTTATATAATTCTTTTAATAACCAAAGAGAAGTCCCTATCTCCGAGATACTCATTTTAGTAAAACTTTGAGTAAAACAGGTTTCACAGTGACGGATTTTTAAGGCGAAACTTGTAATTTCGTATTATAAATTAAGTTATCTTGTAAATTTCAACGATAACACGCTATTTTTTTTGTTTTATTGTAATCTATAAATAGAAGACTATTATTTCTCACATTTGCGGTCAAATCTATAATATATTTATTTAATTAAAGATAAAAATATTAGTTTTTCCATAAGAGCCTATGTTAAATTTTTTATTTTCAACAATTTTTTTCTCTTTTAATTGATAGATGACCCCCATAAAAAATTATTGCAATAGAATACTCAAAACTCATACTTTCAGTCTATCTATCAGTTTATCTACCATGGCGCACCCACCTTAAAACATTAAATATACTAATTTTATTCTATATAAAATTTTAATAATCTTTCAAATATTTAATAATCTTTCAAAATTTTAAAATTCGATATTTTGGTCTTTCTTTCATATAGACTAACCATAAGGCTCCATAGAATTTTTGTTCATGTCAATTATTAGGTTCTGACAATAAAGATTTTCCTCATATTACAAGATAAAACTCATAATATTCCTAATACAAAAATATAAAATAATCGCAATATCATCATATAACATTCTAATAAATTCGTATTATAAACATTTTTAGGGTTATAAGAGAAATCTAAAAAATGGATAATCTATAATAAGTCAAGAAGTTATCATTCGCTGGTCGTAATTAGTTTGTGATGAGGAGAAAAAAAACAAACAGAAATAGACAATACCATAGTTCGCGTAGATTAACAAGAGAAATTTTTTCTCCTTATCACAAACTAATGGATAATCTAGTTTAATAAAGTTTTAAATAAGCTGTTAAAAAAGACAATAATATTAGTGTAAACAAATTTTTCTTTATTTTTTACAGATTCAGTAAATACCTATCTAATCCCAATTTATTTAAGTTTCACTGAGAAAAGAAAATACATTAATAAATTACTATATTTTTGCTTTTTAATTTCAATCAAAAAAGGTTCTTAACTAAAGTTTTTCGAAACCTTTGATCGTATATAAAATTCCGCGCTAAATTAGTCACCCAGGTAATCTCCTGATTAGTACAATATTTCTAACATATGTCAATACTACAGTAAATCTAAGAAAATTATGCTTCAATTAATTGTCAAAAAATGTATAGTATAAAAAAGTGTGTTTTTATATTTTTGTGAATTAATGATATAAGCAAAGTCTTTCAAATGACTGCTACATATATTTAAAATTCTAACACATTAACTTATATAGATAAATATTATAAATAAGATATTACAATACTAAAATGCACTTTAGAAAACTAGTTTCCATAATGAGATTAGGTTGATATTAATCTTTGATGAACCAAGTCGTAAATGGATACTTTATTAACAAAAATTACAAAGTCCACATTTCAAAGAGTTAACTAAGCCCCTCTCTAAACTAAAAAATTCTCAAACTTATAACATTTCTTTTATTTTACTGATATGTTTTCTAAATACTAGCTGTTCTATTTAAGACTTTGGATTAGAAACTTTTATGAAATAAAAAGTAGTATTGTTGATTAAAAGTTTATGATAATTACAATTTTGTTATTCTCAATAGGGTCAAGTTAATGATGTCTATTCTCGTGTCTTCTACGGTGAAATAACTTTTTAACGGATTTTTGGATTTCTTTAAAGAATTTTTTAACGGATTTCTGAATTCCTTTAAATAATTTGCGGGGATTTTTATTATGAAACGATTTCTGAACTTTATTAACAAGATCTTCTAATTTCTTCTGAATATTTTTGAAAGCCTGCAAATAAACATGCAATTATTATTAAAAATGTTGAAGCTTTTTGTATTATATTTTATAACTTTTTATATTTACCTCTGTAAATTCTTTTTCAGGGGTAACCTCGTCTTCTTTTGATTCTTCTGGTACCTCAACTTTAGGAGTAGTTACATCTTCTTCAGATTCTTGTGGCTGTTCTACTTCGGGGGTAACTTCGTCTCCTTCTTTTGATTCTTCTGGTACCTCAACTTTAGGAGTAGTTACATCTTGTTCAGGTTCGTGTGGCTGTTCTACTTCGGGGGTAACTTCATCTCCTTCTTTTGATTCTTCTGGTACCT
>JAPYZB010007572.1:0-20297 GCA_030522745.1 Eupelmus kiefferi | reverse complement strand
TTTTGACAATAACCATACAAGTATAATGTCTAATCCAATTTTTTATTTTTATTGTTATTGTTTTTCATTATTTACTTAATTTACAATATTTATTATTTAATTTGAATAAATTTTCATAGCAACATTTTAATTCAACAATTTATTCTAGGGTTTTAGACATTTTTAATCAAAATGTCTATACCTCCATACTTACTGGGCCCAAATCCTTGGGCCCAGATGATGGCGCAGCAGCAAGCGCATGCTCAGCTGGCAGCTGCTCAAGCTCATGCCCAAGCAGCGGCACAGGCTCAAGCAGCGCATCATGCTCATATGCAATCTTTGAGCGGCGGTCCTCCTCTACCTCAGCCTCCAAAGCAGCCTGAAGTGCTTTCTGAAGACAAGCTGCAGGAGAAAGGTAAATTCTTGGCAATAATTAATTTAAAAAAAGTATTTAATTTTTTAAATTATTGCGTTCTTTAGTAAAGTAAATAATAAAATTACTTTGGATGTTCAAAATTTTATTTATATGTAATTTATAAGTTTTATGATCAAGATACTTTAATATACAATTATATAAGATATAAATTTCATTTTATTTTTATTTTCAGCACAAAAATGGCAACAATTACAGTCAAAACGTTTTGCTGAAAAGCGAAAGTTTGGATTTGTTGATGCCCAAAAGGAAGATATGCCACCTGAACATATTCGTAAAATCATTCGAGATCATGGAGACATGAGTAGTCGTAAATATAGACATGATAAACGTGTTTATTTAGGGTAAGTTTCAATTATAAGTTTGTTAATTTATTTTCTTAAGAGAATCATTATTTAATAAAAAAATTAATTTATAGAGCACTCAAATATATGCCACATGCTGTTATGAAATTACTAGAAAATATGCCAATGCCTTGGGAACAGATAAGAGATGTCAAAGTATTATATCATATTACAGGAGCAATAACATTTGTAAATGAAATACCGTGGGTTATTGAACCAGTATACATTGCACAATGGGGGTAAATATTAAGATTTTTATATTTTAAAGTTCATGTAAATATTTTCAGCCATTACAATTTTTTATTATTTTAGTACTATGTGGGTAATGATGAGGCGAGAAAAACGTGACCGTAGGCACTTTAAAAGAATGAGATTCCCACCATTTGATGATGAAGAACCTCCTTTGGACTATGCAGATAACGTTTTAGATGTAGAACCGCTAGAAGCTATTCAAATTGAATTTGAAGAGGAAGATTCTGCTGTTGCTAATTGGTTTTATGAACATAAGCCCCTTGTTGGAACAAAGTAAGTTAACTAATTTAGTTTTTGCTCTTTCTATAGTTATTTAAAATTAAAATGATGAACCGCGTAGGGGTCCTGAAATCAACTGTACATGTGAGTTGACTGCTGCAGTATCTGTGGTGTTTTGTCCGAGATGAAACATCAAGTGCTGTAGTTGGATCAAACGCTAATCTGAATAATTTATCTGCAAATAACTATATTTTTAAATGTATTATTTAAATACTAAAATTATAATTTTATTAAAGATTAATAAATTTTCAGGTATGTTAATGGATCAACTTATAGAAAATGGAATTTAAGTTTGCCAATGATGGCAACACTGTATCGTCTTGCAAATCCATTATTGACAGATTTGGTTGATCAAAACTATTTTTACCTATTTGATCCTAAATCGTTTTTCACTGCTAAGGCACTGAATATGGCCATACCTGGTGGACCGAAATTTGAACCTTTAGTTAAAGATTCCAATGCTGCTGATGAAGACTGGAATGAGTTTAATGATATAAATAAAATCATTATTAGACAGCCAATTAGAACTGAATACAGAATTGCTTTTCCGTATCTGTACAATAACATGCCTCATTTTGTACACCTATCTTGGTAAGATAATGTTTTGTAAAATTTATAATAATCCACACTTTGTTTTAAGATTTAGATTTTAAATTTATTCCTTTATTAAGTTAAAAAAGGAAATCGCTGACCCTACCTATAATTTAAAAATTATTTTTCAATAATTTTCTAATAGGTAATGATCAGAAATAATTTTGTCCTAAATTTTTTTTAGGTATCACGCACCAAATGTAGTTTATATAAAAACAGAGGATCCTGATTTGCCTGCATTTTATTTTGATCCTTTAATTAATCCTATTTCCCACCGGAATACTTTAAAGGTTTGTATATCAAAATTCTATTATTAAATTTACCTAACTAATTGAGTAACAAATTAAAATTAACATTTTTATAATAAAGTAGTTGATTGATGTTACTCAAAAACTAAATGTCATCTTTGCCCTGCGTCAATGCAATATTTGGTGCAGTTTCCAAATTGACTACACTTCACCAACATAATTTACGCCTTTACGTTTATAAAAATCATGATGACTTACATTAACATAGAAAAATTTTAATTACAATTGCAGACAATGGAACCAGTCATAGAAGACGATGAAGACTTTGTTCTTCCTGAAGAAGTTCAACCGTTTCTCCAAGAAACTCCACTTTATACTGATAATACAGCTAATGGAATAGCTTTGCTTTGGGCACCAAGACCATTCAATACTCGGTCAGGTAGAACGAGAAGAGCGATTGACATACCACTTGTAAAATCGTGGTACAGAGAGCATTGTCCACCAGGACAGCCTGTTAAAGTGAGAGTTAGTTACCAAAAACTACTCAAGTATTTTGTTTTAAATGCTTTAAAACATAGGCATCCAAAACCACAAAAGAAACGCTACTTGTTCCGCTCTTTCAAGTCAACTAAATTTTTTCAAACAACAACTCTTGATTGGGTTGAAGCTGGTTTGCAAGTGTGTCGTCAAGGGTACAACATGTTAAATCTGTTGATTCATAGAAAGAATTTAAATTATCTTCACTTGGATTATAACTTTAATTTGAAACCAAGTAAAACTTTGACAACCAAAGAGAGAAAGAAATCCCGTTTCGGAAATGGTTAGTTTCTTTTTATTTAATACTGTTTTTGTTAATTCGAGTTGCCAGGATATTAATATTTTTATGCAATAAAATATTAATCTATCGTGACTCGAAAATAAACCGTCACTTTTGCCCTGCATTATTGTGTTTTGTACGTTATGCAGTTTCCAAACTGACAACATATTTTTGTGTAGCTATATAATTAACTAGTACATAAAATCTTTGACTAAAGCACGTTTATCAGATATCATTAAATTTTTCAGCTTTCCATTTGTGCCGAGAAATTCTTAGATTGACTAAATTAATCATTGATTCTCATGTTCAATATCGCTTGAACAATGTCGACGCATTCCAACTTGCTGATGGTTTGCAGTACATTTTTGCTCATGTTGGACAACTTACAGGAATGTACAGATACAAGTACAAATTGATGAGACAAATAAGAATGTGCAAAGACTTGAAACATTTGATCTATTACCGCTTCAATACCGTAAGTTTCATTAATTTAATTTTTATTTAATAAAATTTAATAATTAGTCCTTTTTAGATTTATTAATATAAACTGCTGTGGTATAATATTGATTATATATAAATATTAAATAACTATGCCCATTTTCCAGTTGTTTTGAATTATAATGATGAATCGCGTAGGGGTCCTGAAATCAACTGCATGTGAGTTGACTGCTACAGTATCTGTGGTGTTTTGTCCGAGATGAAACATCAAGTGCTGTAGTTGGATCAAACGCTAAGCTGAATAATTTAATACAATAGAATTTCTTTATGGAATTATAAAAACATTACTTATTATAAAATAACTATGCCCATTTTCCACGTTTAATGCCAGTTTGGTTTTTTTTAAGGGTCCAGTTGGTAAAGGTCCTGGTTGCGGTTTCTGGGCTCCGGGCTGGCGAGTGTGGCTCTTCTTCATGCGAGGTATTACACCATTACTGGAACGATGGTTAGGTAATTTGCTGTCTAGGCAATTCGAAGGTCGGCATTCCAAAGGTGTAGCAAAAACAGTAACTAAACAAAGAGTTGAGTCTCACTTCGATCTGGAGTTGAGAGCGTCCGTCATGCACGACATAGTAGATATGATGCCTGAAGGTATCAAGCAGAACAAAGCAAGAACGATTCTTCAACATTTAAGTGAAGCTTGGAGATGTTGGAAGGCTAATATTCCGTGGAAGGTAAGAGAAATAAAGACTGTTATTTTACTTTCATAAAAAAAAATACCATTTTATTTTGTACCAAGTTTAATATATTGATATTTTTAAAATTTAATATCAGCTTATTAACACTTGGAGATAAAATGTCATATTTGCCCTGTGTTAATGTTTTTGAATCAACGCAGTTTCCAAAATGACAACATTAAAAAATTAGAAACTATTAAAAATTATTATATTCAAAATATTTTTTAAAGAATTATAACGTTTATAATTTAAAAATAAATTTAAATAAGAAACATTAATTGCATAAACAACTTTTACACATCGACTGATTTTTTTAATAGGTTCCTGGGTTACCAATCCCGATTGAAAACATGATTCTTCGATATGTGAAGATGAAGGCTGATTGGTGGACGAACACGGCTCATTACAACCGTGAGCGTATTCGACGTGGTGCAACTGTTGACAAAACGGTGTGCAAAAAGAACTTGGGTCGTTTAACTCGACTTTATCTGAAAGCTGAACAGGAGCGTCAGCATAACTACCTCAAGGTACTGAAAAGTATTGAAAATAATTACAAAAATCCCAAAATGTTCTCGCTTATAACTTTTCTTTTGTTTTTCATTGTTTGTTGCAGGATGGACCTTACCTATCTCCCGAGGAAGCCATCGCTATTTATACCACTACTGTGCATTGGTTGGAGTCCCGAAGATTCGCTCCAATTCCATTCCCGCCACTGTCTTACAAACACGACACGAAGCTATTGATCTTAGCTTTGGAAAGATTAAAGGAAGCTTACAGCGTCAAGTCCAGATTGAATCAAAGTCAGCGTGAAGAACTCGGACTAATTGAACAAGCTTACGACAACCCTCATGAAGCTTTATCAAGAATCAAACGTCATCTTCTTACACAGAGAGCATTTAAAGAGGTAATTTCTTTAACCTTTATTTTAGTTTTCACCGAGTTTTCTTATTTTGATATTTTACACATTGAAATATTAATTGTTAAATCTCGGAAATAAAATTTCATTATTGCCCTGTGTTAGCGAATATTGTAACTAATGCAGTTTCCAAATTGAAAACACTTGAAGTAATAAAATTAATGTTTAATAAACATAGTTATACAAGACATTTAAGTTAAAAATAAAATTTCTTTTTATAGGTCGGAATCGAATTTATGGATCTCTACAGTCACCTTATACCAGTTTATGATGTAGAGCCTCTCGAGAAAATCACTGACGCCTACTTGGATCAGTACCTATGGTATGAGGCAGACAAACGTAGACTTTTCCCGCCATGGGTTAAGCCAGCTGATACAGAGCCACCGCCGTTGCTCGTCTACAAATGGTGCCAGGGTATCAACAATCTCCAAGATGTTTGGGATGTTAGTGAGGGCGAATGCAACGTGCTTCTTGAGTCTAAATTTGAGAAGCTTTACGAAAAGATCGATTTGACATTGCTTAATCGTCTGTTACGTTTGATCGTTGATCACAACATTGCTGATTACATGACGGCTAAGAATAACGTCGTTATCAACTATAAGGATATGAACCATACTAACAGTTATGGTATCATCAGAGGTCTTCAGTTTGCCTCCTTTATTGCTCAGTACTATGGACTTGTATTGGATCTGCTCGTTTTGGGTCTGCAAAGAGCTAGTGAGATGGCTGGTCCACCACAGATGCCCAACGACTTCCTGACCTTCCAAGTAAGAATTTTATTTTTTTAAGTTCAATATTTATTTTATAAAAAATAAGAAATATTAAAAACAATCTTATTAATATAAAAATGGAATAATAACTTGAAATCGAAATTAATAAAAAACTTTTCTTTGTAATATCAGTAATTTTTTTTCTATATTAATGATATATAAATACGAACGTTAACTTTATGATTAATAATTTGAAATATTACAATTTAAAATTTTGAATTCATAAACTTTACTTAATAATTAACAATTTTCAATCCGAGTTTTAGGACATTAATATTTTTAGTACTAATTTAAAATATTAGCCTTTTATAACTCGGAGATTAAATGTCCTATTTGCCCTGCGTTAGTGTTCACGTTATCTAATGCAGTTTCCTAAACGACAACAAAATTTTTGTGAATTTAAACAAATGAATGTTATAAAATCAAAAATAAAATCTTTTAAAATTAAACTTAACATTAATAAATTCTCTTTTTATTTTTTATCAGGACGTTGCTTCAGAAACTGCGCATCCAATTCGTCTATACTGTCGCTATGTCGACAGAATCCACTTGTTCCTTCGCTTTACCGCTGACGAGGCGCGTGATCTTATTCAACGTTACCTGACTGAACATCCTGATCCAAATAATGAAAACATTGTAGGCTACAACAATAAAAAATGCTGGCCTAGGGATGCACGTATGCGTCTCATGAAACACGACGTAAATCTCGGTCGTGCCGTTTTCTGGGACATCAAAAATCGCTTGCCCCGATCTACTACCACTGTCCAATGGGAAAACAGTTTTGTCAGTGTTTACAGCAAAGACAATCCTAATTTGCTGTTTAACATGAGTGGTTTTGAATGCCGCATTTTGCCCAAATGTCGAATGACTCACGAGGAGTTCACGCATAAAGATGGAGTCTGGAACTTACAGAATGAAATAACAAAAGAAAGAACAGCTCAATGCTTCCTAAGAGTCGACGACGAGAGTCTGCAAAGATTCCACAATCGCGTCAGACAAATTCTGATGGCCTCCGGCTCAACTACATTTACAAAGATTGTTAACAAATGGAATACAGCTTTGATTGGTTTAATGACATATTTCCGTGAAGCGGTAGTCAACACGCAAGAGCTTCTAGATTTACTTGTCAAATGCGAAAACAAGATTCAAACGCGTATCAAGATTGGTCTTAATTCGAAAATGCCTTCAAGATTCCCTCCAGTGGTATTCTACACGCCAAAAGAGTTGGGAGGCTTAGGAATGTTGTCAATGGGTCACGTGCTTATTCCACAATCAGATCTGAGGTGGTCCAAGCAAACTGATGTGGGCATCACTCATTTCCGCTCAGGTATGAGTCACGACGAGGATCAGTTGATTCCCAATTTGTATAGATACATCCAACCTTGGGAGTCAGAATTCATCGATTCGCAGAGAGTTTGGGCCGAGTACGCTCTAAAGAGACAGGAGGCAAATGCTCAAAATCGCAGATTGACCTTAGAAGACTTGGAAGACAGCTGGGATCGAGGAATTCCTAGGATTAATACATTGTTCCAGAAAGATAGGCACACTCTAGCTTATGACAAAGGATGGCGAATCAGAACTGAGTTCAAACAATATCAGGTATATCCACTATTTCAAAACTGTTTTTTATCAGTTGTTTTGAATTATAATGATGAACCGCGTAGGGGTCATGTGAGTTGACTGCTACAGTATCTGTGGTGTTTTGTCCGAGATGAAACATCAAGTGCTGTAGTTGGATCAAACGCTAAGCTGAATAATTTAATACAACAGAATTTCTTTATGGAATTATAAAAACACTACTTATTATAATAATTTTTACTTTATTTGTTCAGGTTTTGAAACAAAATCCATTCTGGTGGACTCATCAACGGCATGACGGTAAATTATGGAATCTTAATAACTACAGAACTGACATGATTCAAGCACTTGGTGGAGTAGAAGGTATCTTGGAACATACACTGTTCAAAGGAACATACTTCCCGACGTGGGAAGGTCTTTTCTGGTAAATTAAAAACATTTTTTTTAGAAACAAAATTGATAAAATAAGTTAACTTCCATTCAAATAAAAAGTAATATTTTTATAGGGAAAAAGCATCAGGATTCGAAGAGTCTATGAAGTATAAAAAATTGACAAATGCTCAGCGATCTGGTTTGAATCAAATTCCTAATCGTCGGTTTACTTTGTGGTGGTCTCCAACTATTAACAGAGCCAACGTATATGTTGGTTTCCAGGTACGTTATATTTTTTAAATAAAATACACAAATGATAATGGTTATAGGTCTCTTTACATATTTAAATATTATTCCAGGTACAACTAGACTTAACAGGAATTTTCATGCACGGTAAAATTCCAACTCTAAAGATTTCTCTCATTCAAATTTTCCGAGCTCACTTGTGGCAAAAGGTTCACGAGTCAATCGTTATGGATCTCTGTCAAGTGTTCGATCAAGAACTCGACGCTCTGGAAATTGAAACTGTACAGAAAGAAACTATCCATCCTCGAAAATCATACAAAATGAACTCCTCATGTGCCGATATCTTACTTTTCTCGGCTTATAAGTGGAATGTTTCGCGACCTTCGCTTCTCGCCGACTCTAAAGATGTTATGGATAATACGACAACACAAAAATACTGGATAGATGTTCAGCTTCGATGGGGTGACTATGATTCCCACGACATTGAGAGATACGCACGAGCGAAGTTTTTAGATTATACTACCGATAACATGTCCATTTACCCATCTCCGACTGGATTATTAATAGCCATCGATCTGGCTTACAATCTTCATAGCGCCTATGGCAATTGGTTCCCAGGTTGTAAACCTCTAATTCAGCAGGCCATGGCCAAAATTATGAAAGCAAATCCCGCTCTATATGTATTGAGAGAACGTATTAGAAAAGCCTTGCAGCTCTACTCTTCGGAGCCAACTGAGCCGTACTTATCATCACAGAACTATGGTGAGTTGTTCTGCAACCAAATCATCTGGTTCGTTGACGACACGAATGTATACCGTGTCACAATTCACAAAACTTTTGAGGGTAATTTAACAACTAAGCCTATCAACGGAGCGATTTTCATCTTCAATCCGCGAACCGGTCAGCTCTTCCTCAAGATCATTCACACTTCGGTCTGGGCGGGACAAAAACGTCTTGGACAGTTGGCTAAATGGAAAACTGCTGAAGAAGTTGCAGCTCTAATTCGTTCCTTACCCGTGGAAGAACAGCCAAAGCAAATTATTGTAACGAGAAAAGGTATGTTGGATCCACTTGAAGTACATCTTCTCGACTTCCCCAATATTGTCATCAAGGGGTCTGAGTTGCAACTGCCGTTCCAAGCCTGTTTGAAAGTCGAAAAGTTTGGTGATTTAATCTTGAAGGCTACTGAGCCTCAGATGGTGTTATTCAATCTTTACGATGATTGGTTAAAGACAATTTCATCTTACACTGCATTCTCGCGTTTAATTCTTATTCTTCGAGCATTGCACGTCAATACTGAAAGAACGAAGGTCGTACTAAAACCAGATAAGACAACTATCACGGAGCCTCACCATATCTGGCCTTCGCTAACAGATGACGAGTGGGTGAAGGTTGAAGTGCAATTGAAAGATCTTATATTGGCCGATTACGGAAAAAAGAACAATGTCAATGTTGCATCTCTTACGCAATCCGAAATCCGAGATATCATTCTTGGTATGGAAATCAGCGCACCATCAGCGCAGAGACAACAAATCGCCGAAATCGAAAAGCAAACAAAAGAACAATCTCAACTCACTGCCACGACTACGAGAACAGTCAACAAGCACGGAGACGAGATCATTACCGCTACAACATCGAATTACGAAACGCAATCATTCAGTTCCAAAACGGAATGGCGAATTCGAGCTATTTCTGCTACGAATTTGCATTTGAGAACAAATCATATATATGTTTCGTCCGATGATATCAAGGAAACGGGATACACATACATCTTACCAAAGAACGTTCTTAAAAAATTCGTTACTATTTCGGACTTACGAGCACAGGTTAATAATGAAATATTTACTTTTTTCAACCTTTCGATTATTTTATGTTTGTAATTTTATTAATGATTTAATTTTTTTAAAACAGATTGCAGGATATCTTTATGGAGCGAGTCCTCCTGATAATCCTCAAGTGAAAGAAATTAGGTGTATTGTTATGCCTCCTCAGTGGGGTACACATCAAACAGTACACTTACCTCACATGCTACCAAATCATCAGTATCTTAAAGAAATGGAACCTCTTGGATGGATTCATACACAACCAAATGAGTTGCCACAATTATCTCCTCAAGTAAGATAAAATTTCTAAAAAAATCATGAAGTTTTGCAAAATTATATTAATTTTAGCTTGAATTTATATAAAATTATTTTGTAGGATATAACAACTCATGCAAAAGTAATGGCTGATAATTCTTCATGGGATGGAGAAAAAACAATTGTGATAACGTGCAGTTTCACTCCTGGATCGTGTTCTCTAACTGCATATAAACTTACACCAAGGTTTGTGGAAATTCTTTTTTATTTAGTTTATATAATTTGTATTAATTTGAACAATTTATATTTGTTTATTTGCTAATTTTTTTTCCACATTTTAGTGGTTTTGAATGGGGTAAACAAAACACGGACAAAGGAAACAATCCAAAAGGGTACCTTCCTAGTCATTATGAGAAAGTTCAAATGTTGCTATCTGATCGATTCCTTGGCTTCTTTATGGTACCTACTCAAGGCTCATGGAATTACAATTTTATGGGTTAGTTTACAAACTATTAAAATACAAAGTTGATTTAATAAGTAATTAGCATTTTACAAAAATTAATTAAAATTTTTATTTTAGGCGTAAGACACGATCCTAGTATGAAATATGAACTGCAATTAATTAATCCGAAAGAGTTTTATCATGAGGTTCATCGACCCGCTCACTTCTTGAACTTTGCTAGTTTAGAAGACGGTGATGGAGTTGGCGCCGATCGAGAGGATATGCATACTTAAACATGTAAGAATAATAATGTTAAGGTGTTTGTAAATAGATCTTATTATTATAATTAAAAATGTAAAATAGATTTCGTATAGGACATGATGTTGATGTAATTACGTTTTTACAGTGAATGAATACAATGTAAGTTAATAAAATATTCCGATTTTTCACAATATACTATTTGCTTTATTAAAGCTAATATTTATTTAGATGTTTCTCATGTCCTTAAAATTTGTAATTCTTAGATATAATTATAACCAATTTTTTAAAAATAAAGATAATTACTTTCCATACAAATTTATATTTATTTAAAACCCTCTTAATTACAATTAAGCTTACCTATTTATTTTTCGAAAATTAAAAATTTTATTTATTTCAGCTTCAACTTTTTATTTTATTCTTTTATAATAAAAATATTTTACTAAAAAATAAATTTTAAATTTTTTTATTTGGCATTCTACATCATAATTTCTGCGAGTCCTGATAAGCCACAATGCAAATTATATATAAAATCAGTCAATCAGCCATACAATGATTCAAACTTATCTACGCCCCTTGTAGTTTATCAATCGCTACCACAGATGGCTACACGCCATTAGTAAATCCGCAAGTGGCTAGAAATTACTGTGGTTACTATATAAGGGTTATTAAGGATGTGAATATATAGGGTCGGAATAGTGAGGCGGCCGTTCCTAACTCGCTTTCCTGCATAAATGCAGGTAGAGTTAGGACAACCCAATAACCCTTAAGTTTTTTATGGGTTTCCTTCGTCATTTGGGTTTTCTCTTAAAACGTGGAAATGGCAGATGTTGCGCTCAGTTTCCGGCTTTTTTAAATTTTATTTTAAAATGTTTGTTTATTTTTGTTAAATGAAAATTATTTCACTTTATTATAGTTTTTATTATAAATAAGAGAATAAGGGAGTAAATTAAATAAAATCATTTTTTAAAAGAACTTAATATTGAGAATTATAACTAATTTTTTCTTAAAACTTTTTGATGTTCAATTCTTCTGAAACAAGACTTATTTTTTCAGTAAGAAATATAAGAGACAATATTCATGGATAAGTCTTCGTTTGTATACGCACTACTCTATCATATTATTCAAAATTATATGACAGTAGTGTTCAAACGTCATTTGTAAATTCTTATTTTACGTAACAAAACGTAATAAATACGGAAACAGGTGAAATACCTATGTTTCGTTATATCTATATTTACAGAACTTGTCTATTACATTACTAGAAGAAATTTTCGTTATTAGATAATTTAACGTACGTTTGAGTTTTATTAAATAGCAAAATTGTTAAAAATTAAACAGTTTACAGCTCAATTTTTTCTATTATAAAACCTATCTTTCGCCAATATTTTATTGACAAAAAAGTTAATAAAATATTTAATAAAAATATGTAAAAATTAGTTTTTGTTAAATGAATATTAAAAAAAAAGGTCTCCCTAAAGCCATCTATAGTAAATCAAAAACTGCTGAACCGAATCGTTTATTTAGCCAAACAAAAGATCAGGGCGTATGTAGCAATGAAGCTTCAAAAGCATGCAATAATTAAATGCAAAATTTACAAAATCAGTTTCAGTATATTTTACACATATAGACATTAAAAATTACAAATTTATCATCAAAGAAACATGATACATTAAAGATTGTACTTTGCGATAAATAAATGCACGTACTCGATAAGCTTGATAAAAAAGTGTCATTTAAAACCGTTCATTTTTTTGTCACTTTAAAAGTAATTCATCTCAAATAGAATTCTCGATGCATATGACTCACATCGATTAATAAAACTACGAATAACTTACTCACTAGCGAGACAGATAGTTACATAAATATCATGTCACTGCACGTACAGAACATATACAGGTAACATTGAAACGATTGTGAAAGATATCGTAATATACGTAAGAATAAGTATAGTATGACTAGAACAGAGCAGTAACGAGTCAAAGTGCATCGAGATTATATCTTCAATCTCAATTTATATACTCTTAAAAGCACCCTGATAGCCAAACCAGCTTATGCATTGTTATTATATGGCATTATATGATTTAACTTTAACGCTTTAAAGTATATCTCTCTGAGATTAATAAGCGGACATGATTTAATAATTATCGTTATAACTATGTTTGATAATGCTCAGCACTGTTTTTTAAACTATAATTAATACTAAGAAACGGATTCCGTTTCTAATGATTAATACGCAAATTGTTTCAAAGAATGATACCTTTTAAGATAAATGGTATAATTTTTAGAAGTACACAAAGAAAAGATTTTAAGCAATCGTACATAATTATGGTAAAATCGAGATTGCTAGAAAGAGATTCGATACAAAAATTTTATTTTTAATAGCCACACCTTTTGGTACAGGAAATGTGTTTATGTCAATTTATAGCAAGAATTTATGGGAAGGAATCCTCTTTGTGTACTCAAAACTATTATTCCAGTAATATGGTCACTTAAATTTATTAATATAATAAAATTTCTATCTTAAAAAAAAATGATAAAGAAAATTAATTTCTAAATCATACTTAAGTAAAAATGATTATTTAACATAAAATTCGAATAAAAAATATGGTAAAAAATTATTTTAGAGTTTTCATCAATACTAAACAAATAACGACGCAAAATTTATTTGACACAAAATCAGAATCAGTTATTGAGTTTTAAATCATGCGGAATGTTGCATGAAAACCATTTTTTAAAAATTATTCATCCTTGTTTTAACAGACTAAGCCCAAATAAATCACAGTAATTTATTCTTTTGTTCAAATATTGAAGCAGGAAACGCCATCGTTTGAAATTTGCATACATATTAATTTGTTAGAAAAATAATCCTGTCTGGAAAAATACAGGTTTGCTTATAATACATATTTGGTTTTGTATGAAAATACGACAAAAAGTCAATAATTTTTTTCGTGCTTTTGACATCTTTGCGGTACACAGTAGCTTATTTATGGTATTTGAGCAATCATACCGTCAATCATGAAACTTCGTCGCGTGTAATACAAGGCAGTTTATAAAAATATTTAATCCTATATTTAAGTAGAGAACGCGCTTTTGAATCCTTAAACTAAAAGTAAATTCTTACTTCAGCTATGAAGATATTTTTTACGAAAATTATTATTTGATAAAATATTCTTTCAGAGGCTGCATACCAGTCTCCATCGTGATTTTCATTATTTTGAATTATTTCCGTCAATTTATCATAAAAAGTCTATAAATCATTCAATCTTAAGATCCGTGAAATCAAACGTACTTATAATACTACGTTTACGTCTTATTTATCCATTCTAGTCAAAAAATGAGCATAGATTCAACGGATAAACCAATCTTTCATAACATGACAAACGTAAAAACCCAAAATCCATCCCCTACTTCAAAATAATGAAATACATCCAGCACGAGCACACACCAGCATCAGATTCGCCAATCCATTACTCCTCACCTTTCCCGTTACTTCGTGTATATTTACATTCGCGGCAGTTCGTCGACTCTCTCGCTCATTCCGCAAAGTAATTCCGATTCTTTTGGCTATCAGGAGGAAAGCTTTCGCGTCTCTGTTTTCGCTCTCGTTTATCATCGTCTTACAAAAAAGAAAAAGTAAACGTAAAAAATCAATCAAGCAGCGCCGAAACAAAAGAATAATCGCATCCGTAGATCCGCGCTCCTGAATAATTCACATGCAGTCGCTCTCCTCGGTGACGGTATGATTGGTAGCCGGTGCTTTTGAGCGGTAGGAATCAGCGTAAGGATTGACTTTCTCCTGGAGCGGCGCCTGCGTGACGCAGGTGGTGCGGGAGGCTGAGCTGGTAGGACCGCTACGCGAGGTCGAGTTGCGCGACAGGAAATTGGTGCCTGTGCAGCCGAAGCGCTTCATCAGGAGGCGTTTTATTTTGTCCTTCCAGACGAAGATGATGAAGATTCTTCCAGACGAAGATGATGAAGATTATGACGCCCTGGAGGGTGTTGGTCAGGTCGGTTATGTACCAGACGTACTTGGGGATTGTGTCCTCGAACAGCCACGAGATTATCTCCATCGACCAGTTGATGCCCATTACGATGAACAGCTTCAGGTAGAGGTTGAACCTGGAATATAAGGAGAGAGGTGTGAATATCGATTTTAGGGGGGTGTGGAAGTGCGAGGGATATGCGGTTTGTGAATTTTGAATTTCAATGTGAATAGTTTTTCGTTTTTTCTATTCGTTTTGAATAAAAATATAGTTGAGTCGGTGTTGCAAGGGGTTTTGGAAAGTATAGAAGTTAACAAACTTTTGTCAAATTTTCTGAGAAAATATTTTACTTGGAACACTAAAGAACTAACGAGTTTTAGTTAGAAAAGCTTTATGACTTGCTTAGTCAAGCTTTAAATGTTTAGTTAAAATGACAGAGTGTCTATTGTCCTTACGAAACGCTTTAGTTACATCGTTTTAAAGTTAACGCGTGTCATTTAGCGTATTTCTTATATTTTTACACTGGTTTATTTGTTTGAAAATAATAATGAAAATCTAAAAGTTTCTAATATTTTAAAAAATGTTCGCTTTTAATATTACACCCCTTCATATTCTTACTTGTTACGCAAACAAGATCAATGTGCAAACTTCGATAGGCAAGATTCGAATTAATATTTATAAAATAAGAAATTATTTTTTCTATAAACTCGTATTTATTGTCAGCTAAATACACTTTTTATTTTTAATTAATAATTGAAAAGAGTTTTATATTTGATTGATATATAAATATAGATGCTTAAAAGAAACAATAAAATTAAAAATAAAAATTATAATATATTGAAATTCTGGATCTTTCACAATTTTTATCGACATCCTGGTTAATATAATTGTCAGATATAAAATAAATCACTCTTTCTTTACAGACCACAGGAAATAAACGACATAACATTCTTTTTTTACAATTTTTAATACTATCATTTGAATGCGAATACGAAAACATCGTTAAAAAAGATAATAATAGACTTCTATACATCGGAAAAAATGGTGTGTGATCAAGTTTAATTTACATTTTATAGTCATACTTGTGCTTGCAAAGGCTTTAGAAAAACACAATTAGATGAAGATAAAAAAAATAAAAGTCTAGACAAGCCTTAATGGTTACGCGAGAACAATAATCTATTTCTAAAATAAAAATAATTTAATATTCCTAAAAACTCTAAATTTCGAACAATCTTTAGCCAGAAATTGGCAATGCAAATGAAAGCAGAATTTTCAAAGCACCGCGAAACGCGGCGTAAACATCGCGCCGCAAACGTTTATTAGCTCAGTATGGTTACTGTAAATATGAAAACAACTAGTACGCGGTAAACTGTCTTTCATTGCCGATTATCCGATGCCAATTTGTTGCAACAAGATGGGAGGAACGGGCTTAAAGCTTATATTCCAGTTATCGATTTTCGATGCATACACATTGGCATTAATTCTGTAAACCATAAAACGCGCGGGCTTTGAAGGAAGAATTTTTAAAAAAATTAAAGTCACACTTCAATTTTGAAAGATTTATTCATGTATAGAGATAAACTTTTTGCTAGAAACTTTTATCGAAGCTTTGAGTGGCATTTTACACATGTCATTAAATTTTAATGCTTCTCTATAGAATCTTATATATCGATATTGAAATTCGGTAGAGCTCACTTTACGAGCTTTCAAGTTTTTTTATAGAGACAATATCATAAGTTTAATAAATTTTATAAAGTTTCGGCAAGTATCGATTAATTTGACTTATACTTTCTCCTATTGTTTAATTTTATTTTGCTATTTGATTCTTTGTTATAAATATAATATTTAATGATATTCTTAAATAAATAAGTGATTTTTTATTTAATGTTTCTAATTTGCACTTTTGCATTATTAATCAAAGCTACGTCTTGCTCAACAATATTACGAATCAATATTATACGCTGACTCAATTTAAAGTAACTTTTCGTAATTACGGATTCTCTTCTCCGCAATCGGATTTCTCATCCTATAGTTATATTAAAACTGGAATACGTTACTGGAAAACTGATAAATCAAATCTTCTTTAACGAATCTTACTTCGTTAAGACCAAGATCTATTTTATACCAGGATTTGTAAAAGAACTTAAGTTTCAAAGCTTGATTGTCATGCTTGAAATCAAAACTTTAGATAACTTTTCTTAATTAATAAGTGTACAAATACAAAAGATATTATAATATAAAAGCTCTAGATGATAAAGAACCGGTTTTGTTAAAGAGAATGCGGGAACTTATTTTTTCTCAAATAAAGATTTATAGTATTTTTCTTATACATATTAATATGTTCAAATGAATAAATTAAAAATATTATAAATGAAGACTCATGTTTTGATATTTTAAAATTAAGTTTTCGAATAATATACAAAGAACAACAATAATTTTAATCTAAATTTTAAAAACTTAGAAAGGACATGTTAAAAGGAATCTTTTTGAAATCATATTCTTTAAACTTCCAAAAAGAACTTTAACAAACCAAACCAAGGAATCCCCTAGTAAATTAGCATGAACGAATGCTTCTAAATATAGTCTGAAATACTATTTTTCGTATACTTTTTTCCAAGCGAAAAAGTCTTTTTTGAAATGACATCACCTCCGCACTGTACAGCACCAAAGAACCTGTTTTCATTGTTAAACTTCCAACACTCAATAACGTGTTTTGACTATTAAAAACCGATTACCCCAACTCACGCGCATAAAATTACAATGACATTATTAAAACTAATATCTATGAAAAAATTATCAAACAACAACAAACGCAGCTTCTCAAAACCCCCCCAAAAAAAACTTCATCATACATTATGCAAATCCCGAACGCCCGAAGCATTCCTTCACGTGTACCCGCCAACGCGCTCATCCAGCGCTCGCAGCACGTGCGGACTTTCAAATACTCAGGGAATTCCCCCTATAAACACACATAGTCCAGACGCGACTGATCGATGCCCACACGAGTCCCAAGAAAAGCCATATAACCAGGAAGCTTCGCTGAAAGACGCAAACTTACCACTGCTTGTTGTCGTCGTGGCGCCTGCTCTCGCTGCCCTTGAGCTGCCTGGCGGTGTCCTTCTTGTGCCGCAGGATCTTGACGGCGGTCAGGATGAAGAGGCAGATGTTGCAGAGCACCGTCACCCCCATCGGCCCGTAAAAGTAGATGGCGCGCGCCACGTTACCTGTGGAGACATGTTAATGTTGTCGTGAGAAGAGAGAGAAAAATATGGAAAGCGCTGGGGGGAGAGGACACTTGATACTTTTATCGTTTATGATCGCGTTTATTTCCGGGAGGTTTAATGCTGATGGTGCAAATTTTTTTTCTTTTTTTTTATATCGTGGGTGCGCGTGTATATATAGCTTATGTTTTAGCTAAAGAGCGCGTTTTGTCGTAAAGAGACGGCAGGTTTAGCGATATGCTGAGTTTTATGCATTTATTTAAAGCCCTTTGTATAATGGCTAGGGTTACGACGGTAATTGCAGGAACAAAGAGTTTTCATTTTAAATTTTTATGGCGAAGATTTTTTTATCGCCCGAGTTTTTAGCTGCGCTGGAATACTTTTGCAAGTTCAATTAAAACTCGGTTAATAATTGAATGCTTTTACAAAGTTAAATTGCGTTATGGAGGCAAGATAAATTTAACGAGGAAATAATATCGTTTTACTAGACTTGTTATCCGGTGTGTCGTTATAACTTCATTAGCGACAACTTAACAACCATTTAAATACTTCTTCACAGAAAAATTAGTGTGATATTTTTGGTTTTAAAGCGAGAGCTAAAGGTTTTCCGGTATTTAGTAAGGTAACGATACAAAAGTCGTGTTATAATACAAACAAATATATAATGTACTTTCTACGAAAATATCTTTCTAAGAAACGTTATATTAAAACTTAATCGTTAAAATTTTATCTTAAAAGTCAAATATACAAGAAATTCCACGAAAACATTAAAATTATTCCAAAACTTTCGCTACTACAAACTTTTTTCACCAGCTTTACTCTCAAAGAGTTCGCGAGTTAATTTAAAAATTTCAAATTCATGCTCTGATACAATACAGCAGATTACTTCCAACGAGCTTATGCTATTTCGTGCGAAAATTAGCCGACCTAATTTTCACAATCTAGAAATATATAAGCGCGTGAAACTCTTTCTATAACTTCTCTCAAGACTTTTAAAACTACTTGCACGAAAAACACTCGGCAGCTAGTTTAATAGTCGTGAAATTTGTCACGTATCCAAGTAATTTCGTGTATATGTGTACGATTACAATACTCTAAAGTCGTCGAGATTTTGAAGTTTTGTCGTTATAATTCACGGCACGAGCACTTAAAAACTTGTCTTGCGCAGCAATCAGCCCGCCTTCTTGCAAGAAAAAGTAGTAGTCATGGAGTTATACGGCGAATTTATGTGTGCATTAGAAAAGTTAATATTTTTATAGATTTTATAATTATAAAAGAAGAAAGAAAGCAAGTGTGGCTGATTTCTGCGGTAATTTGTTTATTGACCAATTATGTTTACCAAAAGTTTTATATATTTCTTGTCAAATATCTGTTTTTATAAAAAATTAGGCATAGTCCTAATTAAATTGTAAAGACATTTTACACTTCAAAATGAAAAAAATTTTAGTTGAAACTATACTTATTTACAATTTTTCCGAATCTTAGTTTGTACTAATCTAAATTTTATAATCATTTCATTACGTAGAAATATAAAATACATCGAAAATTTTTAAATAATTTATATTTATGCTGGGTACGAAGTATTGTAGAAGATTTTTTAAAGTAATTATACTGTTCATTCTTTTAAATTTTGATAAGTTATAAAAATTATGTTTATATTTATCATTTTTTAACAAAATTTTACGTTGATAATGATACAATGATAATTTCACGATGATACTGTGCAACAGTTTTTAAATATGCCGGAAATTCAAGTTTTATGTTTATCAAGAACTTTTGTTTCTATAATATAATTTAAAAAAATTAATTTTTGGAAAAAGAAAACATGTTTTTATTTTTAAATATGAGATTAATTGTTAAAATTTTTAAATGTTTTATTTTAAAGTTTAAATATTTATATAATTAAATATTATTACATAATAATAAGTTTCTAAAACTGTATACAAGTCTTTAAAAAACAGTCTAAATGAATAGCTTTCAAAATCACTTAAATTTCAGTAGTAACGTGCTCAAAATGAAATGTTATACTCATTATTCATCCTAACGTTCTCGCATGCTATTCTTGACGAATTCCATATTTCTAATGGGCAACAATGATGTATTCGTTAAAACTTAAACCGTTTTCAAAACAAAACTGTATAATCAATAATTCCTATAATTTGAAATCGAATGCTAAAAAATCATATTATAATATTCCTTTAATCGAATCATCTTATACTAGTAAGCTATTAAAACTCAAATTTAAATACCATAATAAAAACACACTAAAATTTTAATAAACCCGCGCTCCCAACCTACATCTAAATTTTACC
>JAPYZB010007570.1:0-11025 GCA_030522745.1 Eupelmus kiefferi | reverse complement strand
CGGGTTTTGAGGTTTCGAAACCTCCTTTGAAAGTGCCCAAATTCATGTCTTGTATCACCCATCAACTATGTACAATGTTCCTATCATAGACCGAGCCGATATATCGGCTCTCCGACCCTTTAAAGCTTAAATATTTGTTTTCACAATGAAAAAATTTATCATCAAAAAAATTTTCTTAAATAATTATTAAAACTACGTTTTGAAGTATTCTAAAATAGGATACACTATTTTTATATAAAGTGCGCCTAGTAAAACATTTTAAATATAGAAAAAACTTTTTTTATGAAGTAAGTGGCTTATAAATAATTTTTATAATTACTTAATCCGTTTTGGTTATATAGATTTCCCAAGTTTGGATTCAGTTTTTGGATTTTTTGTACGTTATGCATAGTACGATAAATTAAATAATTTTGTTTCAAAAGCGACAGTTTGAAACAACTACATACAGTTAAGTACTAAAATCTTTTTAATTTTCAGTCCAATTTTTATTTGTTTTTAAGAAAAAATACAATTATTAAAATCAATTATTCCAATAACTTAGGCATTCATTTTATAACTCAATATACTCAATATATAAACATTATTGTTTGTTACTTATTAGATTGAAAAATTAGTGTAATAAAAACTATAAAATTTAATATAGATTTTTATCGTACACTGCAAACAATAAAAATTGATTACTATCTCAGATTCCATCATCATTCTGCCCTTATCTCTTATCAAAAATATTTACAAATATATCTATTAAAATTAATGATTTGTCAAGAATCTTTAGATTAAGTAAGCAATATAAATTAAAAAATCTGTTAATATCTATGAACGGAAATTGTTAAATTGTTGATAAAAAGAAATTATTAAAGTATATAGTTAGTTACATTTAAAATTTTCTTGAAATGTGACAGTGGCACAGGGCAATTATGTTAAATATCTTAAGCAAAATATCATTCTGTAACAGCTATATGATATCACTTAGTAAAATTAAAATTTTCTCTCAAAATATAAACTTAAAGTCACGCTTATTTCAATTAAAAACTACTAAAAGTTATAATAATTTACGAACTATAACTGTTATTTTTATCTATTGAAAACAATCAAAACCGTGTTAAAAATCGATTAGAATTTATTGGAAACGATTGAAATGTCAAAAAAATTAAAATTGATAGTGTCGTATTCCTTTCAATCAATTCTAACACACTGTTAACAGAAAATGATTCCGATAAATACCGCTTTTGATCAAAAGAGAAATACAGTATACATAGACGTACCATACCAAAAGTTATTACTACTAAATAAAGTTAAATTTCATATAAAAAAAACAATGAAAGGCAATATAAATAATTCATTCTGTTAGTGTAAGAAATGATTACCATCATCTCTAAGTCTTCGGAAAAAAGGAGTATAGTATTGCCGTTGGTACGCGATGTGAGAGCAATTTGGCTCGTTACTATACTCATAGTTGTGCTAATAGTACATTTCGATACTAGTGCGAAAAAGGGATTTTAGAGCGAAGCAAGGGTAAAAAGACCACGTGATGTTGTCCACGTCCTCGCTCACGTATCGAAATTATTCTTTTACCACAAATATGCTATCTATCAGTTCCTACGTAACAAAAAGCCATATGAAACGGTCGCAGTCTATATAATTTAATAATTCCAAGTGTACTTACATCAAGAAATTAAGTACATAACAAAAAGTGCTTTACATGTATGAAAATAAAAAATCGAGATAGAAGTTATCCTACTGTTCCCGAGGAGAATATTTTCTGTAACAATGATATCAAGGTAAGAAATTATTTTATTCTGCATACTCTTGATTCATTAGATATAAAATTCAAAATAATTAGAGAAGGCGAGAAAACGTGTACAAAACTGCATAAAATTATTAGATTACTGAGGTTTAAACTAACCGAGATGACTATATGATATATAACAAACTATTAGGAGTTTCCGTGTTGATGTTGAACGCAAAAATATTTTATGATATAGTATGCGTAAAGTTGCACTTTACATATTTTGCATATTTTTAAAAGTGCAATTTTACGCATACTGATATCATAAAATATTGTTCGCAACATGTGCGTTAACTTCTCACCCGCGTGTGAAACTTTACGCCCTTGTTACGAAAAATACTATAATTGAATATCTATTTAAAATTCCGAACTAGTTCTTGATTTTATCGAACTATAGAAAACGCGGGGAAAAATGGTTCATTAAGTATTAGTAGAACCTTTTTAAAAACTCGCGAAATGAAAAAAATTGGTGAAATTTATAGTAAAAATTAGTATAATTACATAATAAGTATTAAAAAATGGCATGGAACCTAACTTAAAGAAGGAAAATTGTAAATAAATTTACGATGTTGCGCAATAACTGTTTAATTATTAAAACAAGATTTATGAATATAAATTCGTTTATCTCAATCAGATTTATGAATATAAATGATATATCGAACAGAGGAAGTTAGGAATCACATCCTTTCAGGAAGGATATAAATATTTCAAGAAGTAGGAAATTCTATCATATTTACACTTTGTTTATCACAACTCCTTCTGCTCCTAAATGTTCATTACTGGAAAAATAAGGAAAACAAAATAAGCGATGAAAAAATTAATTACATTTTTAAAAATTTAGGATAATTAGTTGCATCTAACAGCACAATTCATTGTTGCTCTATACAATGCGTATCAAAACTATAAAACCGTGAAATTTTCCATTTAAATGCGTATATTTTCGATCATCTTTAAAATCAAATAACTTTGAAAGGAAATGTCGGACAAAAACCACTCAACGGCTATTTACTATTAATTTCGTTCTCTTCAAAGTGGTATGTATGAATTTTTTTAAAAATTACTTAATCAAAGCCTATACAAATAATAAGTCGTATATTATTCCCGAGGGTGGTTCACGACCCAAACAAAATAAGGTGAAAACAAAGAATATCAGATAATTTTAAATTTTCATATTATTCTGAGTGAGTATTTATCTGCATTTATAGCGCAATGAAATTACTTCTTTAAGTCATTACACATGACTTTTCAATCTGACATGCTCCTAACAAACTACTTAAAAAACTAGAAAAGGTACTATAAATTCGAAAAATACTGCTTAGTTTAATTAGTTATAAATATAAACAAGTAAGTGAAATTAATCTATTTTAATTATTAAACTACAAGAGTCATTTTAAAGATAAAAGGAATTTAAGATGAAAAGTAATGATGATGTCAGAAAGATATTTTAGCAAAACTTTTATAACAATGTAAAAATTGATTCCGATACATGTTGAATTTTCTACTGAAAAATATCATACGAATAATTACATGGTGAATCATTCCGTGTTCTCGCGATAAATATCATAATATAAGTGACGCTTGAAATAACGTATTAAATAGCATATTAAATAGCGTGTTAAATACCGTATCAAGTTTTAGAAAATTGCACATATTAGACCCACTATCTAACACATTATCTAACGTGCTATTTGATACACTATTCAACGCGTTATTTAGCATGTATTTCGACACTATATAATTATAACTATCGATTAATTTTATCTCTATTAATCTTTAAATGGAAATTCATTAACCCTTTCAGACCTAATGTACATTACAATGTACATAGACATTTCAACCTACATCACTTTTAAATATCATCAAAATTTTTTTTAATCAATTAAAATAATTTAAAAGTCTATTATAAAATGTCTATTATATTGATATGATGGTTGAATTTTTTTATTATTGTATGTTATTTTGGAGAAAAAAAATTATTATAGCGAAAAAAATTCAGTTCTGAAAGGGTTAAAATACAATTATGTACTGACAGATGTAGTAAATTACGTATACTTTTAAGTATAGGGCTATAGTGTGTCAAAATACGTGTTAAATTATAAGTAAATAGATAACCTGTTAGATTGTATATTAAATAAAAATGAAATAATTGCTAAAATTTGGTACGGTATTGAAAATTTCATCTAACACCCTATTTAAACATATCATTTAACATCACATCTAACATTATATTTATTTATCGCGAGACCAAGCCTACGATTATCATGCAATAATTTACGTGTTATTTTTCAGTGGGGTTAACTCTTTGTTATAAACGTTTTATGCCTTGGTCATAATTTATATGTTTATCGGATCTATTTGTCCTATTACGACTCTCTTGAGCTTTTACCTCCCACGTTAATTTGTATACATACTCGTTTACATCAAGAGAGTAATAAAAACGGATTATCGATTGACAGATTTTTATCGAATTTACCAAGATAAAAGCGCAAACAGAGGTACACACAAGAAATATAGTGGATTTTATCGGCAAGGAATGCACAATAGACTGTTCCTGTATACACGCGTCAAGTTTTTACGTATTACCTATTGCCAGTTCTTGGAAGTTTTAGTTAGTAACAATTGCAACAAAGTTTTCGCAAAATGTTGAATAAGTTGGTGTCATCGAGTCTCAGTATTTTGCTTCTATTGTTAAGGTAAAACTTATTACTATGTACTTAAACTTACTAATACCTTATTTAAAGTTTCACTTTTTTCATTGATTTTTTACTGTTAAAATTACAGTTTATTATTATTTTTTTTATGTTGACATTATTATGTAAAACTAATCGATTATAATTAATTTTAAATATAATAAAATTATTATTAATTGCTATAAGAATATATAGATATTCTTACCTTTATTTATGATATAAATATGTTTTCAACAATGAATTTTTTGCTGTTAAATTATAGCTGTAATGCAGAGAAGCTCATAATTGACACGGATGCAGGTGTGGATGATGCAATTGCAATTTTAATGTTACTTAAAGCAGAATCCTTAAGAGATTTGCATTTACCACAATTTGAAGTAATCGGAATCACATGTACTTACGGAAATACCCTCGAGGAAAATGTAGAAATTAATGTGCTAAAAACTTTAACTATTGCTAATCGAAGTGATGTGAGTAATAAGATTTCCATTAATTTAATCAATACAATTTTAGCTCATGAATCATAAATTGATTACAAAGCTTATGAAAAGTAATTTTAAAAATATTTTTTAAGACATTAATTTTAATACATCTCAAAGTTGAAATTAAGATCTTTCAATTTAAAAGTAATAACTGTAAAAGAATACTCAGTAAAACTGCCTAATGAACTTTAAGTAGTATTTAAAATTAAACAAAATGATCTTTATATTTCGTCAATATGATGTGCGAAAAACTCATACCTTACTTCGGTTCTAAAAAATATATTATTAAAAGAATAAACGAAATT
The DNA here is from genome assembly GCA_030522745.1 of Eupelmus kiefferi. Classification (NCBI taxonomy): domain Eukaryota; kingdom Metazoa; phylum Arthropoda; class Insecta; order Hymenoptera; family Eupelmidae; genus Eupelmus; species Eupelmus kiefferi. The sequence goes on along the minus strand of JAPYZB010007570.1, from coordinate 5,759 downwards.
TGTCTAAGTTTTTATAATTTCATTAACATTCCTTATAAAAACAACGTTTATATTGACCGTGATTCCGTACGCTCAATGAAAATTCATATATTATTAAAGTTGTACGAATTAAATCGACTCTCCGAAGTTACAGTAACTCGAACGTTTTTTTCTAAAAACTTTAAATTCCATTGTTTTAAAAAAGCATTTATCCTGAAAATAAATTGGTAGTTATTTACAAGCTTTTATTAAATATAAACAAAATTAGTGCATCTGATATGCGGCTAAGACTGATATCTTATTTATTAAGATACTTATTAATTGAGTTAAATTTTTATTTTTACAAACATTGATAGGCTCTTTATTTTAAATTTATAGTAATTATAATAACTTCTATTTAAAATAATTATTGCAATTTATACAACATTATCACAATTAAACTTACGTAATTATTAATAAATAATATTTGCTGATGGCTAATAACGTAATAACTTATCTTATTTGTAATTATAAAAATGTTTATTTATATCTATCAATAAAGTATATAATATAAAGAAAAGCTACAGTTCTGCGTATATACAACATAAAGATAAGTCTAATCCGGTAGCTCATCAAAAATATTTATGAAGCATTGTTGGTGCTATCATGACTCAAGCATCATGTTTTTTATATTTAAAAGTAGGGATGAGAGCAGCAAATTCGTAAACTTGAATTTATCAAATATCTTTTATATGAATATAAAAAAGGCAAAAAATTAACTGTTATTTTACCAAAAATTTTGTTAGTTCTTAACACGTTGACCTAAAAACTGCAAGAAAAAATCTAGAACTCAATACTTACATTAATAGAAAAAGATATAATAATAATATTAAATAAATTGTACGAAATTTTTTATTACTCTTTTCTCTACTTAGATTCCTGTATATGGAGGAGCAAAGAAACCTTTGATCGGAAACTTCTCAACTGATGATCATTTTGGTAAAGATGGATTTGGAGATATAGAATTTGACCTGGAAATATCCGCTGAAATAAATAGATCAATGGAAGCGTCTGTAGCGCTGGTTGAATTGACTAAACAACATGAAGGTATAACACCTTTCGATTATTTCATAAACTATTGTTTAACAAAAATATGTTTATCTATTTGCACAAAAATTAAAAATGAACTTTAACACAGTTTAATTTGGTATAATTTTACAACTCAATTAAAATGAGTGTATTTTTAAAAATTTTACAAACTATAATATTTTTATTATATGAAAAAAAAACAGGTAATGTAAGCATCTTGTTGATTGGTCCGACAACTAACGTGGGATTGGCTGCAGCATTAGATGTGAATTTTATTAAACGCGTGAAATCATTTTATATAATGGGTTCGAGCGTTGCAGGCGTTGGGAACATCAGACCCAATGTTGAATTTAACTTCGCGGCAGATCCACAGAGCAACTTTATTGTTTTGAATTCGACGACAAGCAAGCAATTGACTCTTTTTCCCTGGGAAGCTGGATTTAATGCAAATATTTCTAAGGTAATTACGCTGTTTTATTTATTTCAAGCAAAACATTATTACATTAAATATCATCCACAAGTATAAAATTTTATCTAAGAAAGACTGTTATAAATTCTGTTATAAATATCATGCATAAGTTTGATTACAAATTTAACAAACTTATTTATATGATAATAATAGATTTATCCTTCATGATAAAAAGTAACGAAATTGTATAGACAGCTGTATTGCATAAGATAATAAGCCGTAAACTACAGGGTAAACTACATGCAGTACTACTGCTGGTAATGCTACATATCGAACTATAGAATTTCTGTAGTATGGTCTGTACTACCTATTTCTTTAGTATGGCCTGTAATTTATCCTATAGCATATACAGATGAACTCCCCAATGTAGTCTTTTTACATAATGAGGATAAGTACATCCGATAAAAGTAGTATCAAATTTCTAGATTTTCTACAAAAATTTGTATAACGAGCAACAATTATTTGTGATGTAAAAATATATATTCATTACTTATCAACGTAAAATATCATTGTAGGTTCCAAGATATTGTGTTAAAAATATAAAGATAGGAATCAACCAATCATCGAAAATAAACTCATAAAACGTAGCAGCGCAATAATTAAAAAAATAATAATATCGTTAATTCTTAGACAATTTAACACAAAATATTTATTGCATTTAATAATTTATCAATAGTTTTTATTTTGTACGTAAAGTTGTACATCAATTTTACACGGGAATCTCTAAACTTTAATTATGCATGAGTACATAAACATTTTCTATTACAAATTTGTATAATGAAAAAACTCAAATAATTAAACTCTATGGCTTAGGCTTAATGAAGATCTGCAGAGAAGCTCATCAGATAAAACATAATTATTTTCACAAATACTAAAAATTTTTTATTTTAAAAAAAAGAATTTGTTTATTTTACTTTTTTTGGTGGAACCACTATAGTGACTTTCCCATTTTATAAAGATTAAAAGATACGGTCATCAACATTACCTGAAATGTAACAAGTGTTTCTGTTAAGAATTACAAAAGATTATCAAGTTTTCATTTTTATGAATACTAAACTCTAACTGACGCGTTAACTTCCTTATAACTGAATTTTACGGTATTTAAAAAAAGAAAACTAATAATGTTATCATCAACTAATAAAAATTATCAATTATTTTTTTGATTATCTTTTTTTGTAGATGTGGCGTATCAATGAACTTGGAAAGTATGAGTCACCTTATATGAAGTTTTTGAATGAAGCCGAAAAAATTGGTTTGATCAACACACAATTCAGTTACAACCCCACCGATGCCATGACGGCTGCCATCATGCTCTGGCCTAATATTATTAAATCAACTTTCGAAACCAATGTAGAAGCAGTTTTTGACGGAGCGGCTAAAGGATCAGTTTTAGTGGATTACAAGAGCCAAACTGATTTGAGACCAGCCAATGCAAAAATAATACAAACAATCGACGTTGACAAATTTAAAGAATTGCTTGTGTATTATTTAACTTGTGAGAAGGTTTCATGTTGATGTTATATTCTCTGTTAAAATCTAGGACTAAATTAAAATGTTATAAAAGAATTTCATAAAATTTTAGATAATTGTAAAAAGTTTGTAGTATAGCTAATATAATATTAACGAATTTTAGAAATGCAAATAGTATATATTTCTAATATATATAAACTTTTATAAGTTTTTAAAGTGACAATTTCACTTAGAATGATGTATAATCACTTTAACTTTGTTTTTCAATACAAAAGGCAAATGTAGGCCTTTTTCGATTCCCTTTTTTTAATACGTACAGTCAGCAGTATTATACTCAGCGCTTTTATGTAACGTATTTTTTAAGCAAATGAGCATAAACATTGTTATTTTTAAATCGTTAAAAGCAATTTAAAAATATAGAATAGATCTGACTGATATGTAAATTGTTTTACAATTATGTGCACATTAGATTATTGGGGAATCGAATATTTGAATTGAATAAAACCTACACATTTAACGATATTTCGCACGGAAGAAGGACCGTGGGAAAGTCTTTGACCTCTATTTTTATTGCATTCAAGAACTCTAGCGGCTAAGAAATAAAGTAGACAGATACTCAGTCTTTACGAAATTGCCAAAAAACAAACACTGACAGGGTTTAGATTATCCTCAAAACATAATTAGTTTTTACAATTATTAAAATTAATTTAAATAGTTACTGTTGATTGATTAAATAGTTTTATAATTGTAATAAAAACTTTAGTTTTTAAATACTGGTTTGTCAAATTTATTAATTTATTGCAATAATAATTAATTTCAATAAATATGTTTTTAATTCAAGATGCATTGAGCTTTTTACTTTTTAGTTATATGATTGCAGTTGAATTTGCATTACATACTCATTAAAAAAAATTAAAACAAAAAATAATTTAAATAATAAATATTGTTTTTTAGCTAATACCTATAAACGATGCATTCCAGTTTTTTTAAAATACTCTGTATTTTCCTATTTATATTTAGGTAAACTCTTATATTTATGTTTTAACAATTTATTTATAGTGTTTAGATATAAACATGATTACAACTTAATAACTTATTATAAAGTGGTAGTTGCTACGCTGAAAAACTGATAATCGATACAGATGGAGGTCCTGACGATGCAATGGCTATTTTATTACTTCTTAGAGCAGAATCATTCAAAGAATCTCCACATGAAGTTATTGGAATAACCTGTTCTTATGGAAATACCCGAGAAGAAAACGTAGAAATTAATGTGCTAAAAACTTTAACAATTGCTAACCGTAGTGACGTGAGTGTTAAAAACTTTACTTAATTAAATTAAAAATCACAGCGAATAAATTGATACTTAGCTTTTCTAAACTCAAAGAAATGTGAAAGGGTCTAGTAGATATTTCCATAGTAGAGTTACGAAAATACAAATATTCTACCATAAATATTAATAATTAAATTATAGTTGCAAAATTCGAATTTATCGATTTTACCGACATTTCAATGTAAATATTATTTTTAGTTTTAAGAAAGTTTCTTTGAACGTCGTTAGCTTTTGTACATAATGCAATGTCTAGAAAAAAATGTTTCCAATTGATTTTAAGTATTTATGACATTTTTGGATTTTCGATAAATATCTTTCATAGATTTCTACTTAATCCTTTAATATGTTCTAAAAATTATTAATAATATTGCTTGATAAAGGCACTTTTCCATTAATTTTAAAATTTTCAAGGTTACTCTGATTTAAGAAATATTCAATAATCATTACTAATTTTATAATATTCATTTATCTAAAGGTCTATTATTATATAAATAATCTTGAAAATCCATATAGAACAAAAACGCATTAAAGTAAGATTAGGTTGTTACTTATTTAGTTATTTTACTAAAATGAAATGTAATAAGTTAGTTAATTAATTAATTTATTAAAAAGAAAAAATTATTTAAAAAATGAGATTTATGATTGATATTGAGGAAGCAAAATTAAAATAATAATTTGTATACATACATAAATGATGTGAATGTTTCACTCGGATACATAGATTCCTGTTTTTGGGGGAGCAAAAAAACCTTTGATAGGGTATTTTTCAACTGACAATTATTACGGTAAAGACGGATTTGGAGACGCCACTTTTGACAAGGAAATCATCGCTAGAGTGAACAAATCAATGCTTGCATCAGTTGCACTTCTAGAATTTACCAAAAAGTATGAAAGTAAGTGATTATTCCATTTAATACTCATTATTATTAAATTAGAATGAGCAGTTTTAGAATAAGAAAATTAATACAATAGTTTCTTGAACCATTTTTCAATAATTCAAAGCATAAACAAATTTATTTTGATATGCTTATAGAAAACGTTAGTATCTTAGTAATTGGACCGACAACCAACGTGGCTTTAGCTGCTTCGTTAGACATGAACTTTGTAAGCCGTGTGAAGAAATTCTATGTGATGGGCTCCAGTGTCGCAGGTCTAGGAAAATTAAGACCCAATGTAGAATTTAACTTCGGTGCCGATCCGGAAAGTAATTTTATTCTTTTAAATTCAACCACAAATTCACAACTGACACTTCTACCCTGGGAAGCGTCATTTGATGCAAATCTAACAAAGGTGAGTAAATATAAGTATTTAAGTATTACTTTAAACATAAAGATTAAATAGTAATGTACTGATTTGATTTAATGCAGTAGAGATATCTCTATCTTTTATAACGAACACTAAATAGGGAACTAGAATTTTGAGAGTGATTGGTAATATTTT